>PVIC010050955.1:0-12631 GCA_004025085.1 Thryonomys swinderianus
TTCTGTTGTTCTTCTAATCTTTACTGTCCCATTTAGCATGCCATTATCTTCCTGATCATCTACTCCTGATGTTTGTAATTCTCCACCAACATGATCTAGTCTTTTATAATCAAAGAAGCACAGCCCAGTATTGGTAGTGTAGGGATCTGGGCTCTATTTCCAGTACTGCAACAAATAAACATTAGTGGTTTTAAAGAAACACACTCTAGTTTCCAAAAGGATTTTTTTTTTATCTTTTTCTCTCCTCTGCTCTCCTTTCCCCTCCCACTGTCTCCCTCCCTTTTCCTCCCTGCTGCTTCTTGCCACCTCTGTCTCTGATTTTCCTGTTTCAAGCATTCTGAAAGCTACACTTTTCTCTTTCATCCACTTTCCTTAGACACTGGGTATATGTCAGCTTCTTTGGACTGTTTTTGACTGAGCAAGTCTACTTCCTTGAGGGTGTGGCCTGGACCAATTTGTTGTGACCCAGAGGCCACTGGACTCTGAGAAACAGAGGCTCTCTGTGTCTGCAGTTTCACATTATCTGCGACAGCTGAGCAAGACTGGCCCCTAGTTTTCTTCTTCATGACCTTTCCCACTCTTCCCTTTGGAGTTTGGGGCGCTGTCCTGTGGGTTGTTGAGAAGAGGGTACAACCAGGTGTGTCCTTACTTCCTATCATATGCCTCTAACAGCTCTAACCTCAGAAGAAATCCAATATCCCTGTTTAATCACTACTGGTCTAACTAGTTAAACTGGGCTGGGCAGGCTGGCAAACTAGCACAAGCATGTCATTAACAATGTGTTTTAAATAAATGTCACTTGTTTTATTTATTGTAATTATTTGCTCTTGACTTGTAATCTAATCTTCTTTTATAGTTTTTCAGTACACTTGTATATCTAGTCAGCCACAGAGCTGACTGGATATATGAATCATTGTAAAGTGCCCAATTGTATTAACCTCTGCAATAATATCTATATATGTCTGTGTGTGTTGAGACCCACAGCTGAGAACAAAGTTATAAAGAACTTAAATATCCTCAAGAGAGAGTATAGCCATTCCATACCTCCAGACTTACTATCAGGGTCACAAGAAAAACTGCCTGTTATTTCTTTTTTACCTACGTAGATGAAGAGCATGATCAGCAGAGATTGCCAAGTATGAATATCTTTAAAACAAATGCTGGGACCTGTGTTGGTGTACCCTACCTCTGACAGAATGGGATAGGTTTTCTCCTGCGTTGAGAACAGATTTGTGTTCCCTAGAGGACAGCAAAGAGAATAGAAAAGTCTAAAGACATGAAATTGGTAAATGAGACCTGAGAAAGCAAAGCCAAGGAAGAGGTCTGTATGGAGTGGCCTCAGCTCAAGAGGTTGGGGGTGGGAAGTAGAAGAGATAGAATAGAATTAGAGGGTACAGAATCTAATCCAGACACACTAAGCCATCTAATCTTTCAAAAATGAACCAAAATATATTTTTGCAAGTGGAAAGATAGCTCTTTAACAAATGGTGCTGAGAAAACTGGTTCTACACATAAAGAAGTTTGAAGCCAAAGCCATTGCTCTCTCCATGACCTAAATTAAAATGAAAATGGATCAAAGATGTAAATATTAAAACAGAAATATTTAACATGGTAGAAGACAAAAAAAGTAAAACTTTTGAAGTCATAGAAGTAGGCAAAGACTTTCTGATCAGAAACCCGATTGCATGAGAACATTAAGAATCAACAAATGAGATTATATCAAATTAAAAATATTCTTCCAAGATAAGGAAACAAATAACAGAGTGAAGAGATAATGCAAAGTATTGGAGAAAAATTTTTTGAGCTAAACTTCAGACAAAATATCTAGACTATATAAAAACTTCAAAATATTAACTTCTCAAAATAAAAAAGCCAATCAGAAAATGGGCAACTTCTCAGAAGTATAAGAATAGAAACTTCTCAGAAGAAGTACAGATGGCCAACAAATCTATGGAAAAATGCCCAGCATCTCTGGCAAGTAAAAAAAAAAAAAAATACAAATTAAATTAACACTGATAATTCATTTAACTCCAGAAAGGTTGGCTATCATCATTAAATAATAACAAATTCTCTTAAGGCCACAAGGAAAATTTTCCTTCTAGATTGTTGGTAACATTAACTAGCACAACTGCTATGGAAATCAATATGGAAATTCCTCAAAAAAATAGAAAAAAAATCCATTCAATTTAGGTGTTCCTCTTTTAGGTATCTTCTAGAGTTAAATATATATCATTTTATAGGAATAGATAACATCATATGTCATGAGGAAAATGCAAATTAAGACAATGAGATACATGTTTATTAGAATGGAAAAAATCCCAAACACTGAGAATATCAAATGCTTCTGAGGATGTGGAACAACAGAAACTCTCACTCACTGGTGGTGGAAATGGGAAATTAATATAGCATTTTTGGAGACAATTTGGTAGTTTGTATAGAATTAAATTATTCTCACATAAAATCCAAAAATTATATTGTATGGTATTTACTTAAAAGAACTGAAAATTTACTAGCTGAGAAAAGACTGACACACACATGTTTATGACAGCTTTATTCTAAATTGCCAGAATTGAGAAGTTAACAAGATGTCCTTTACTAGGTGAATAGATACATAAACGGTGGTACATTCAGACAATGAAATGTTATTCAGTGAAAAAAGGAGATTTCAAGCTATGAAAATATATGAAAGAACCTAAAATATATGCTACTAAATAAAAGAAGACAATTTGAAAATGCTGTGAGTATAGATACATGACAAAAAATTAATAAAAGGGGGATTTAGCTCAGTGGTTCCAGCACCTACGTAGTAAGGGCAAGGTCCCTAATTCATTCCACGTAACCACATACAACAATACTGGGCATGGTGAATCCCGCCCACTAGTAATAGTACCACACACCACAATGCTGGGTGTGGTGATTCATGCCTGTAATCCCAGCACTCAAGAGGCAGAGGCAGAGGCAGGAGGACTGCTGAGTTTGAGGCTCTCCTGGGCTAAATAGTAAATTCAGGGCCAGCCTGAGTTTACTAAAAGCAAGACTCTGTCTAAAAAATAATAAAAAATTAAAAAATAAAAATAATAATAAAAAGGCAAAACTAAAAAACATAGTAAATATTTTCAGTGGTTGCTGAGAAATAGAGCATAGAAATGGACACTCAGGCTGAACATAAAGGATTTTTAGGACAGTGAAATTATTGTTTTATACTATGCTTGAAGGACATTTGTTATTATACATTTGTCCGAATCCAAAGAAGATAGGTTGCAATGACTTTTATCATCACTTAGACACAATATCCAACCACAATTTAACAGAATAGAGGTTTATTTTGGCTCATAGTATGTAGATTTCAGTACACAGATTTCAGTCCATAGTCTAGTGACTCCAAAACAGGACCACACAGCACAGGGGCATAGTAGACAGTAGCTGGAGAGGAAGATAAACCCATCTAGGCTATGTTCCTAATGATCCATGCCTTCTGACAAAACCCACCTACTAACAGCATATAAACTATATGCCCCTATAATCTAATCACTTTCAAAAAGCCCCACTTATAAATACATAAGGCTCTTGGAAGACATCTAGTTATAAATCATAAAAACACACCAAGATATAAACCATGAGTTTTATGTATGATGTGTAAATATAGTTTTATCAGTTTTAACAAATGTACTATACTCTGGTGGGAAACATTGAAAATTAGGAAGTGATGGCTGCATGGGACAGGATAAACAGTACTTAGGAAATCTCTCAACTGACTGATCTTAATGTTTGCAGTGAACCAAAAGAAGTTCTGAAAAAATAAATTTATATATAGATAACATGGTTACATTTATATAGACTCTGGAAGAAGGGAAGGTGAGGAATAGGGTAAAAAAGAAAACTGTAGGAAAGCAAGAGTTATGTCAAACAGTTTTGGGTTCAGCATGATGGCTAGAGCCACAATATTTGTTACAGGAATATTGCCAAGTACATCAACTTAACTCAATTACTCCTAAGATGTGTAATATTTAGGCAATTTTTTCCAAAGTTAGTTTACTCTGGGAATTTAATTCTACAATTTTTGAGTACAACTGCTTCAGCAGAGATAAATATTTCTTCTCAGTATTAAAAGACACATTGAGAAGCAAACTACATCTTGAACTATAACCTTATGACAGAAGTGTCATGTCCCATGGCTCCGTGGGTTGTCTTTGTGTGTCAGTGCATCTTGGTGGGGATGTTATACTGGAAGCTGCTTACTTCACAATTGCCAAGAGCATTGGAGGCAAAGGTACAATACCAAAATCCTCTCTAAGACAACACCCTAAATGATCTGACTTCTTTCCACTTGGCTCTACCTTCAAAAGTTCTAGCACTGCCCAGTGGCACCAAAGCCAACATGTGGATTTATGGGGGAAATTCAAGATCTAAACTGAGTGTATGGTTTGTAAATAAAAAAATATTTCAATCTCTGTCATACATTATTTAATTTACCTTAGTGCAAAAGATTGAACTTTTAGTACAACTAAGCACTTACTCTAAAATATTCACTAAAAGTTCATCTTTTCTCTACTAATCTGAAATCCTCTGTCACATACTAAATTCCCATATGCCATTAAATTATTTCTATATTTACTGTTATGAGTCCATTAGTAACACAGAACATAGTTATGGAATGCTCTGATATATTTTAATAGAATGTGTTTTACTATTAAATAACAGTATATTTATTACTATGAAATAATTTCAAATTTATATTACTAACTTCTTTGCCCCTTCCATTTCTTTTCAGAAATATATAATGAGACAAAGGCATAGAGATTCTTTTTGCTTCTTGGTGCAATAATAAATTTACCTTGATGTATTTTTGTAACGAGCACATTTGCCTTATAAGTTCACATGAAATAATAGTTTTCATGTTTGATAAATCCTCTTCTTTTTGTAGTGTTTTCCCATGTATTCTCTAGATTTTTTTTACATAAATGTATATTCATGATCAAGTTTTCTCCCTTTTTCAGCTTCACGCATTTCACTTTATTTATTTATTTATTTTTTTGAGACAAGGTCTTGCTTTGTAGTTCAGGCTAGCCCTGAACTCACTATGTAGCCCAAGCAATTCTCAAACTCACACCAATCCTCCTGCCTCTGCCTCTGGAGTGCTGAAATTACAGATGTTAGCCACCATGGCCAGCATTGTGGAATGTGGTATTGACTGCTGGTGGGTGTGAGCCACCACACCCGGTATTATTGTATATAGTTAATGAGATCGAACTCAGGACCTTCTGCTTGCAAGGCAGATGCCAGAACCACTGAGCTAAATCCCCATCCCACATTTCACTTTTTTTTTTTTTTCTTTCAGTCTTGGGGATCGAACTCTAGCCCCTGTATTTCCAAGGTAGGTGCGGTACCACTTGCGCTAAATCCCTGGCCCTCATTCTCACTTCTTTTTTTTTTTTTTTTTTTTTTTTTTTTTGAGACAGGGTCTTGCTTTGTAGTTCAGGCTGGCTCTGAGGTCACTATGTAGTCCAGGCAAGCCTCTAACTCAGCAATCCTCCTGCCTCTGCCTCCCAAGTGCTGGGATTACAGGCGTGAGCCACCACGCCCGGCACTCATTCTCACTTCTTAATCCTACTGGCATTCTCTATAATTTTAATAGTTATACTTCTAAGAATATAGTCATATGTCTTCTTTTCTAATTCTTGTGCCTAGAATTGCTTATTAGCCATCTGTATTGGCAAATGCCTTCTCACAATGTGGGAATAGTAATGGAAACAGTAGGCATTAATTCACTTTTTTATGTTAGTAGGAGATCTTTTAATGTATCCAATAAGAAAACAGATACATTTATTTATATTATCACACTGGGGAAAGAGCACTCATTTTCTTCCAATCTTGTTGTTAACCACAAGCCCCCTTTCCATCATAGCCCTAAAGGATGCCTTCTCCAACTTTCTGGAAGATGGATGTGGTGAGAAATGTTTTACTATTTTCAAGACGATGTACTGTAACTGGGAATCAAACCAGGCTCCCATTTCCACTGCCCAATTCCAGAAATACTACAGCTTACCAACCAGCACCCTGTCTACCCCTCCATTCACTTGCACATTCTCTCAACTGTCTCTTTACTCCTTCCCTTCCTTGATAGGTATTCCAGCAGCAATCTTTCCAGAGCATGTTAGATAGTTCAGTTGGATCACTCTTTCACTTCACTTTCTTTAAGTCAAGAGGAGTATATTTCACAAGATTGATTTCTCAAATGCTTAAATTTTGTCTCCGTTCAGTCTTATACTGTCTGATCAGAAATAATGTCAGAAAACCATGAATTTTAAGGTAATGAAAATAAGACTTCAGTTTTTCTACAGACATATCTAACTCAATGTGAAGAAAACCCATGTTTTAGTGATGAATAAAATGTAATTCAATTACAATTTACCTGAAATCCCAAGGTGAATAGGTGCACCTTTGCTAACTTGTCATACTAGCTACTTGCTAACAGTTTTAACCACACAGTGGACAATTAACTATTCTCGTCTTTGCAAATAACAGATTAGATTTGAAAGACTGCTTAAATTTCCTAAAACAGAATCAATATCTAACATTTATCTTAGTTGTGGTACATGATAGGCATGCAGTAAGGATAAATTCAATGGAAGTATTTCAAATAAAAATTGTATTTGTATGTCAGTTTCCACATGATTTCATCAGATTGCTTTGCAATGAATTACTCAATTTCTAATACAGTACTCTTTCTATTCTGTTAATTTTAGCCAGACTATATTTTGTGCTTGTTTAATTTGCCCTAAGCTTTGAGCTAACTGGGTTACTGTGAGGGCAATGATTTGTTCTGTTGTTATTTATTGTTATTATTTGTAGCAGGGAGGGAATATAACTCAATTCAGAATTGTTATAGAATCTATCTAGTTAAATACTTATACAGAGAGTTTTGTATGAAATAAAAAGGAAATGTACTGTACAGGTAAATTCTTCAGTTAGCCTAGGATATTTTACTTTCTTTTTCTATGGAGAAATCTCTTTTTACATACTGTAGCAGTTTCCATTATAGAAAAAACTTTTAAATCGAAGCTCAAGGAGAAGGATTCAAGATGCTCTGGGTAGGTCATGATCAGTTTAACTTCATATCTGTAGGGAAAACATTAAACTATTTTGTGTTGCTTGTAGGGCTTTAATCTCAAAATTGGAGCTGTATTTTTCCAACTTTCTAGAGTTCTCGGTCATTGCTTGAAGTGAAGAGAGACTTAAAGGTCAAGAGCATGTTTAGATTTAAACAATGCAGCATTTTCCCCTATAATTAGTATTAGTTGGACCTTCTTTGCCATGTGGAATCAAACATCTGGCCATTATGTTCTACCTGTAGAAAAGCAATAATGCTTTTTGAGTGTAACAGGTAGCACTGCCTATGACTTGGCAGTTTAAAGGAAGAAGTCTATAATGAAGCAAGATTGAGATCATGCAGTTGGAGGATATATTTGAAGAAATAATGGCATATGAAATAGAGATTTTGAGTGCTCAAGAACTCAAGGTAGTCACCACATCCGTCATCTTTCTTTTACCTGTTTTGAAAACAGCCTGCCTGATACATTATCTTTGCCTTGGGAAACAGTGTCAAATCCCTGACTCCACCCTTGACTCTATCATCATGTAGTCTGACCCAGGGTATGCCATCATTCTGTGAAAATATAGCCATTGAACCAACAGTGGTGTGGAATGGCTATCTAGATTGCTAAGATCTGTGTTAGTTTTGGTATGAACTCTAAAATTCCCACAGTATGTTTCTGTGGATAGAATAGCATGAGGCACCAGATGAGCAGACAGAGATGCATTTTTATTATTAATAAGAAATCATGTATATTTATATGTTTTTAAAGTCTGCAGAACTAAAGTGACAAGTGTATTACTCTAGGCAGGAAATTATGAGGGATAACAGTTTAATCATCTTTTAATCTTTTAATCATCTATTTTGTCAATCTCTATCTGAAATGCATATAAAAATTAGAATGCTAATGGATTTTGGTGGACATTGTGAGTAGATCCTCTCACATGAACTTACCAATGTGAGGACTCATTCTAGTCATTCTTAGACTATAGAAGACATTCCTGCTTAGTAAAGGAAGCCAGAATGCCTCACCAAAAACATACTTCATTTTGACATAAACATTTTGGAGACAATTAAGAAGCAGCAAACGAAAGAGGGGCATTCTCTATCCTTCTTTATTTCTGCTTAAAGCCAAGATACTGTATATGTCTTCTTTTCTGGAGACAACTTAGATGAATATACAAGTACTACTCCATTAGCTTCTTTCCATATATTTGTTTTCTCACAGTTTTCAGTCTTGGAAGCCTAAAACTGCTGTTCTTTGTCTTTTCACTTTCCTAAATTTTGTTAATGTTGGATGAAGATGCTGTATAAGTCAAAGTCATAAAACCATTAGTTTGAGATATCTTTCACAGACGTTTCATCTATGTGATATGTACTGCACACATTAATAAACTTAATACCTTTTTCATGTTAGTCTGCACTTTGTCAAAGATGTCTACCCAGTTCTAAAACTTACAAGAGTTGAGGAAAAATTATGTTCTCTCTCTAACATTCAGAGACAGTTTAAGTTCTTGGGATGAAGGGAACATTATGGGAGAGAACAATACTTTCTTTCTTGAGAAACACAATTGCACTCTGAGTGGCAAATATTCTTACCCCACTGAGTAACATTAATCAAGAGAATGATCAATGTCCTTAGCAGTCTAGACTATCTCATTAATGGTTTCTGGATTTAAAGCTCAGGCTCAAGCTATGAGAAGAGAGAAACTGTGTTAGTAAGGATGGTGTGATTAGAATCACTGTGAAGAAATGATATATAGATAGATGATCTTTTCTTTCAAAGAAAGTTCATGATATCCAAAAGCAAATTTTAGCATTGCAATGGCCTTGAGGTCTTGTGAATCAGTGATCATTAAAAGCATTTCAGGTATTAAGATGTATAGTGTACATGTACCAACTCCATATGGTGAATATGGCCATTATACATTGTAAACTTACTCATAAAAAAAAAAACTAAAAAAAAATGTCAAGAGAAGCCAAATAGTAATGGGAAAGTTAATGACCATTAATGTCCTTTGGAACTCCAGGAAACTGATTTATTTGTAGAGTTAAGTATAAGAAATCTATCAATATATACATACATACATACATACATACATACATACATATATATATATATATAACATCAGGGATTAACATCCCTGAAATTAGTAAGGATTATGTTCCTAGAGCACTCACAAACTGTGAAAAACCTCCGGATTTCAGATATGGTTAGAAAAATGCCTAAAAATACCTATTTTTATAGTTTAAACCCTGGATGTCATGTCTCCCACATGTTAATTTAATAAAATACTGTACTCATAAAGTCTTAAAAGCTGCAGGTTATTCTGGTGGCATCTTAAGGTTTTAAGAAGAAAAAAAAACATGGAGAATGCTGGAGATAGTTACATATGATACAGCAACCTGTTATGATGCAGGAATGCTGGTGCATCTGTTGGAGGTGGGTTATAGGGCAGCAGCCAATCAGCAACATGGGGAACTGAAGAATGCTCTAAGACTGGCTAATTGGAAATCTCCAAAAAACACCTTGTGGGGATATTTGTATTTTCTGTGAACTCTGAACCACAACTTTACAGATGTATTCTGGATAGTCTAAAAATAAAACGTGTGTGCATATATCATGTCTGATAACTGTATATGCATAATTAGAAATATTATCAAAGAGTTTAAGTATGACTCAAATTTCAATGTACAAATAACATTTCAAGTACAGATGATAAAAAGATTTGCAAAGAAAATAAGTAGTTAATCCTATCATTCACTCAACATTTTACCAAAGTATTATTACATCAATTTGATGTTGCTTAAGGTTCATTGTCTTATATTTTCAATTTGACTGAAAGTATCCTATGTAACTTTTACTGAATGCTTATGATCTTTTTGAAAAACACATTCCTTTGTAGATATAAAAATATGATTAATTGTGAAATGTTTACTGAGCCCCATGAATCTTCTTCTAAAATTCTTATGTGCTAAATAATAAAAAAGCCTAGTGTTACAGTGAAAGAATGATTCAATCTAGAGAGATGATTCATGCATTTCTTATGCAGTGTGGGCTTTTGAAATATTGTTAGTGATGCTGTGGTTGTGCTTAAAAGAGAGTTTTAATTAAACTTGACAGAGAAAAAAGGATGTTGTTGGATGGCAGAAGCATTCAATTAATAATAAAATTTGTTGTAGAAATATCAAACTCCACTTCACACTGTAATTGAATTGAAAACAATAATAAGTACATTATACTAAGCCTGATGACTGGAAAACTCAACAAAGAGTAAAGAAGTTTGAGAAACCAGCAAATTTTATCAATTCCAGCCAAAAGGCCATAGTTCTACCAGGAGACTGAGAATAGTTCATCTTCCTTTCTTTTCTATCCTTGAATAATCTAGCACTGTATTCAATGAGTATGGCTCATCTATGTGTAGTTCTGAAGCTAACTTTCTACAGAAGAACTTTACAAAAGTTATCAGCAGAAATACTGGGTACTTCCCTCTGTTCCCCAGTTTCCTTTGCAGTCAGAGAGATTTCACGTGACTAGCACTCATGTCCTCCTCATACAGTGCCTTCAAACCAATGACATCCGGTACTCATTTTCTTTTTCACTTTGGCTGTTTTGGCCATTACAAAGAAAAGACAGACACAGTTGGTGTCAATCTGTAGCTCAGTGTTATTATTTGGTGCCCTAATGGACTAATGGCTCTTGGTGAACCTTGAGCAAAACTTTATTAAACTCTGAGATTTCTTTTAGAATATTTCTACAGCACAGATTAATCCTGAGGTCCATTAAGCTATCCTGAGGTCAATTGTTAGCTTTGTGCAGAAGAAATTAGGACTAGGTTGGGGGTTGTTTACCTCCCTGATTATCAGCATTTTAAAAAAATTCTTTATTGGTCCAATTTATATATATCTCAATCATACATAACATCGGGGAATATGTACCAATATACCATAGAAGTTAATTCTCATTTTTAACCATATCCCTACCCACCCACACCTCCCCACCCCCTATATACATGTTCTTTTATTTTATTTCATATTCATATTTATTCCATCTCCTCATTACAGTCCCAGACCAAATATCCTGTGGAAACTTGCCATTCTACAAAAACATGTCATATTTGCTAGAGCTCATTTGCATCTACAGGTGCTCATATCAAAGAAAAGATCAGGTATTTGCCTATCTGTGCTCTGTTGATTTCACTTATTAGTGTGTCCTCCAGGTGTATCCATTTGCACATAAATGAATCAATCTTGTCATTCTTTATGTCAGAATAATACTCCATTTATAAAATCCCCACATCTTTTTTTAATTGAATTCTTTATTGGTACAATTTATATACATCTCAAAATCACATATAACATTGGGATATTTGTACCAGTATATGCCACAAGTTAATTCTCATTTTTACCCATATCCCTACCCACTCCCCACTCCTCCCCCCTTTGTACATGCTCTTTTATTTTCTTTCTTTATCATATTTATTCCTTCCCCTCATCACATTCCCACACCAAGTTTCCCATAGAAACATTCCACTCTATGAAAGCTGTCCTACAAAATCCCCACATCTTCTTTATCCGCTCTCCACTTTATGAACATTTGGGTTGTTTCGAAGATTGAGCTATCACGCACTGAGCTGCTATGAACAATGGTGTACATCTGTCTTTCCAATGTGATTTTAAAAATTCTTTGGGGTATATTCCTAGCAGGGGGATAGCAGGGTCAAATGGGACCCCTAGTCCTAGTTTTCTGAGAAATCTCCACACAGATCTCCAAAATGGTCGCAAAAGTCTACAATCCTACCCACAGTGGAGAAGGGTTCCTTTCTCCCCAAAGCCTCAACAGCCTTTACTGTTGGTTGATTTTGTAATAGCGGCAATGCTTTGTGGAGTGAGATGCAATCTTAGTGTTATTTTTCATCTGCATCTCTTGAATGACCACTGATGTTGAACATTTTTTCAGATGCTTCTTACCTGCTTTGACTTCTGCCACTGAGAAGTGTCTGCTCATTTCAGATGCCCAGTTTTGAATTGGGTCTTTCAACGTGGGGAGGTTGATCTGTTTAAATTCTTTATATATTGTAGATAATAGCCCTTTGTCTGATAAACAACTAGTAAAGATTTTTTTCCATATTGTTGGTTGTCTTTTACCAGTGCCAGCAAATTCTTTTGCTGTGCAGAAACTTTTCAGTAGGATGAGATCCCATTTGTTGATTCTTTCTGCAAGTTCTTGTGCTATAGAAGTTTTATTCATAAAGTCTCTGCCTAAGCCAATGTCTCCAAGAGTTTGCCTAACCTGTTTTCCAGCAGGCTTATTGTTTCTGTTTTAATGTTTAAGTCTTGTATCCATTGTGAACTTAGTTTTCTGCATGGTGAAAGAGATAGGTCTAGCTTTAGCTTTTGCCAGGTTAAAGCCCAGTTTTTCCAGCACTATTTGTTAAATAGGCTGTCTTTCCTCCATTGAGGGTGTTTGGCTCCTTTGTCAAAGATAAGGTAGCTTAGTGTATCAGGGGTTGTTTCTGGATCTTCTAATCTATTCCA
>PVIC010050956.1:0-12631 GCA_004025085.1 Thryonomys swinderianus
AGTACACCTTCAATAAAAGCACTCATTTGGGCATCAATACATTGAGTCACTACTGAAGAGAAAGTAAGAGCAATCATACTTTTAAGACTAAAAGTGTAACACTCAGGAGAACAAAACAAGTAAATTGGATGTATCAAGTCTGGCACTTATAGCATATCTAATATTTGCCAGTAACTGATCAATATCTGGTCATGCATGATATATCATTTAATTTTTCTAAATACTTTTGAGTGTTTTTCTTTTACATCTTTATTGGAAAACATAAACTGAGACATAGACAGTGAATAATTCTCTCAATCTCATAACAACTGTCAGGCCTATAGAAGACCTCTTAGAAGCCCTGCTTAGTTAAACAGTTATGTGCTATAATATAAATATACACCATATACATAGGGAAGTCAAGCAGTATTTTGATTTTCACTTTGGCATTCTTTTTCTTAAGTAACTCATATCATTTACTAGAAGCATAATAATATCACTTTTGCCTAAGTATATGTTTGGCATATCTACCCAGGAATATGGCACCTAATAGCTAGATTTAAACATTAGCTGGCCTTTTGTTATTTCATTCTTTATTATTCAGTGGGATTTTGAGTTTGAATTAATGATAACGGACAAGGGAGAGGATTCTCAGAAAAATATGTTAGAAATGCTGAGTAGCTTTTTAAGATAAGAAATATGACTCAGGCAGAATGAACAGGGCCATTTCCTACTCTGCTCACTTTTTACACTTTCTGTGTGTGTTGATGATGTGACATCCTCAATGCATGGAGACAGAGAAATGGAATTCATGCATATTTTTGGAAACAGACCATCACAAGTCAACAGTGTTACTAATCCAGTACTGGTCAGTATGAACCTGGATAACTGTGATCAGACTGCTTCCAACTGCTGTCGTGATGCTTCAGCAATCTTAATGGACTAAACCATAGTTTCAGAGGCAAGAAATCCTGGACTTATGAGAAAATGTGGGCCCCTCTTTCAAATAAAGAACAATTATTCTGAGAAAGTTGGTGTATGTAAACCTGGCGGACAACAGAGCCCAGATTATAGAAGACTCAGTATATTGCAGAGATCAGGCTTCTTTGTGAATATGAGGAGATGTTACAGGATTTTAAATAAAAGGGTCATGTGATCCAATTTACCTTACATACATTTCAGTGTAAGTATGTATGCAACCTATTTCCATTCTAGAAAACCTCTATGAAGAATTCCTACCAATCATACTGCTCAAAGCATGACATTAGTCCTATATGTTCTTCCTATGATGTTCAGAGTTGAATCACCTTAAAATAAATAGGTTGATAATCTTTCTGAATTAGTCCTGGAGCTCTCTTTGGAGAAAGTGCATGGGTGCTCACTGAGGCCAAGTTGCCAACAAAAATGCCTCATATCTGGAGAGAAGTCGCCCATGGGCAGGCCTCAGGATCCAACAGATATGTCTCAGAGTGCCAGCACCCACAAACCTGATGAGCAGTGTCAAGATTCCATTCTTTGTAAAGAGAGTGAGCCCATTACAGTACTTTTTTTGGAACTCAATCAATCAGTACATGCCCCTTTCTCTCATTTTCTATTCAGGATACTTAGAATTAACTAGAGGAGAATGAAATAAGAGGCAAGAGACAAACTGAATAAAACAAAGATAGTAAGAATATGTCAGGGGCTGGGATGTACCTCAGTGTTAGAGTACTTGCCTAGCATACCCAGTGCTTTGGATTTGATCCCCAGTGCAGAAAGCAAAAACCAAAGAACATTTTTATCTCCACACCAACACCATGGATTTTTGAAAATTAATTTCTATCCAAGATAACCTCAGAATCTAACAGTGTTCCACACATTCCATCACATAGGCAAGGAAACATTAAAATATGTTGAGATTATTTAACGTTAAGTAAATTAGATAATCTACTTTACAGTTAATACAACCCACATTCTGATGGAGAATATCAGTAGGTGCTTAAATGAACATAGCTATATTATAGAGAATAGACATTATCTTTCTAAAATGTGTAACTTATTCACCTTTTGATTAATTGCTGGATACTTTTTTTAATTACAAAAGTTCTGTGGTGACTCTTAAAGCATAACACAAAGCAATTACTTACATTTAGTGTATGGTTAACCAAAGCAAACAATGAAGTTATTTGTACTGGACAAACATGAAGGATAAAAGAGTTTGTTTTTGCATCCTGAGCTTTTACCTGTTTTGGGGTTATGTGCCAATTTGAGTTCAGAAGAATCATCCTTTCCATAAACTTCCAGAGGAAGTATTAATTACATCCTTTTCTTTTAACCAGTAAAAGACCCAAGACTCTAAATGATTACATAATTTGTTCAAGTCCTAGCAAAATGCAAAGGGAAAACCCGATCTATGCCTTGATCTGACTGCTTTAAAAAGTCACATGTTGCATTATACAGCCCAGATGTCACAAACCGGTCAGGGATTTTTCTGCCGGACTTGATGAAATCCTGAACAGTTTTTCTCCTTTCAATCTACCTAGGAAGGCAGCCAGGTCCTTGTTTCCTCTTCTTACAAATTTACATATTTTAAAGACAGTTCATGAAGCTTTTTTGAGTCATTTAGTTTTTTCCTACCTTGTCTTTTTTAGCCTTGACCAATAGAAAGATTACTGAAAGATAGGGAAATAATTCTCCGAACATAGCTCCACCCCAATTTCACCCTGGTTTCAAATCATCTTTTCTTTTGGTATGACATAATATGTAATTTTTCTGATCTTTGATTGATAGTCCTGTAGTATGTTCCTTGAATAAGTCTTCTACATTTCAGATATTTGATACAGAAAATTTTATTTAAAAAATTAACTCCTCATTGAACTTTCCTTCTGCCAAGTGAGACCTATTTGTGGAAAGTTATTTCATGCATTTTAAGCATTTCTTAAAATGTGGCCACCACTTCATCACTACCTAAAAAGTCTTCATTTGTAGGAAAACACATGTACTTTGAAACCAAGTTAAATGAAATAAAGTATACCTACTAACCATACTAACTAAAGTTTCATGTGCTTTTGCTTATGTGAGAAACACAAAATATAAATAAAAAACAAAAGAGAAAATAGGTAAAAGGAAACAGAGACACAGATTGTTTGCAAAAGGGAAAGAGGCCAAAAACTGGGCGGGCATGAAAAATAGAATTAAGAAGTGTTATGTATATGTGCCAAGGCCCCACAATGAATTTAATAATTATGCACTGCAATTTCAGAGTAACAGAAAAGGAACTCCAATCACTTGGCCTCTTTCAGATGAGTCAAATCAGAAAATCTGAGTAATGTCTCATGATCTATATTTGAATAAGGCCTACTACGTATTAAAAATATGACATATTCTAAAGTTTGACAGCCATGGAAGTGAATTATCAGCAAATTGTTTCCCCATTATATGGTATTTTTCAAGATAGATGATCTCGTGGTCAAGTAAACTTCAGTATACTTTATGATGTATGTAGCTCACATATGAGAAAGAATCAAGAGTTACATACTAAGAAACTGGACATATTAAAATTGCCACTGAGACTTAATACTTAAACTGATTAGTAAGGAGAGAGAGAGAGAGATTATTTCTAAATATGTCAAAGATATAAAATGAGGAAAATAAAATATATTTATTAAAGTAATAAGAACAATTACAAACTTTTATATATTGGTTCATAAGAAGTAAAAAGAATCCTAACAATCCATTTTTTTGCAATGTCTCATTTGGTTGCTAAAAATTCTGGTATACAGACAACAGAAGTAAAGAATACAGTGAACGAACTGAGACAAAAAAGATGATGCTTTTATGCTGTTCTAAATTTACCTTTAGCTGAAGATCTTTCATTTGTCAAGTACAGGTAAGAAAAAGTACTTTCCAGATGTGAATCATTCTGAGCATTTAACTGGACAATTTGAACATAGTTTTATAACACTTATGTGGGAATACATTTAATCTGCTATTGTTTAGAGACATTTTTGGATCTTTCTAGGATTAATTTTCTAGTAATATGACTGGGAAATGAGTCATGTTCAATCCAGCCCATCATGCCTTGATTTTTCACTATTCCATGAATCAGGAGGTGAGTCTCAGCTCTCACCATAAGGTGGAATCTCACATAATAAGAGGGACAGTTGACAAAAGGGTTGGTGTCATGTTGGAAAATAATTCAAAACAATGCCAAAAAAATCAAAACAATAGTTTCCCAGTGATTAATGAAGCATTTGTCTATGAAGCTCCATTGAATCTCTCATAAAATGTTATTGACAAAGTTGATGCAATTAACCTGTCTCAGTGATATGCTGATAAAACACTCTTAAAAATAAATGATCTTCTTTGATGTTCAATCATTACCTTGAACAGTTTAGATACTTCCAATTTAATGAGGCCAAAGAGTCTCTTCTACCATATGCTAGGTTTTTAAATTTGTTCAACATCCATTTTACACTTACTGTGGGCTTTTTCAATGCCTTACATCCTAAGAATTTGAAGATGGATATGAAAATATACATGTATTGAGGTATTTAAGAATCAGGAAAACATAATCGATAATTTTGAAGAAATCACTACTTACATAAACTTAAGCACTTTCAGAGTCCATCAAAATCACTTTATTTTTATTTTTTGAGACAGGGTCTCCCTTTGTAGTTCAGGCTGGCCTCTTAACTCTGCAATTCTCCTGCCTCTGCCTCCCAAATGCTGGGATTACAGGTATGAGCCACCATGCCCAGCACTGTGGTATGTGGTACTGATGGCTGGTGGGTGTGAGTCACCATGCCCAGTATTGTTGGATGTAGTTACCGGGGATCAAACTAGGTAGTTTGCACTTGCTAGGCAGGTGCCAGAACCACTGAGCCAAATCTCTGGCCCTATCAGTTCAATTTAATGACTAATGACATAATTTAGGATGTCTAAAGTGACACTAATTATGAATAGCTATAGCAACAATTTAAACAAAACATGAGTAGGATTTAGGATCAAGTAACAATTGAATATTTTTGACATTTCAAGTAGAGAGTTAATCATGTTCTATACTATTATTTCCTTTATTTCCATAAAATTATCAACATATTACTTATATTTACAAAAAAATGAGATAGAAGATCAGAAATATTTTATGACTTTTCAAAGTCATGTACCAAATATATGAAGTAGAAAGTCTGCAAATATTTTCTACTCAATTATGGAACTTGTTCATATTTAGATACTAAAAGAAATACAGAGCAGGGTCGGAGGGTTAGCTCAGTGGTTCTGGTGCCTGCCTCACAAGAACAAGGTCCTGAGTTCGATCCCCGGTAACCACATAAAATGCTGGGCGTGGAGACTCACGCCCACCAGCAATCAGTACCACATACCACAGTGCCAGGCGTGGTGGCTCACGCTTGTAATCTCAGCACTCAGAAGGCAGAGACTAGAGGACTGCTGAGTTCAAAGCTCGACTAGGCTACATAGTGAGCTCAGAGCCAGCCTGAACTACAAAGTGAGACCCTGTCTCAAAAAAAAAAAAAAAAAAAAACAGAGAAAAGAGAAATTTCTGAAGGAGAAAGAAAAAGGTATACAAAGAGAAAAGATTTTTAGATATGTAATCACATATTATCACATATTGCAATATATGTCCATGTTCATTTATAGTCATTCTTTAATATATTCATTTACCAAGTAATTATTATTTACCAAGTAATTATTCAGTCAGTTTGATAACATAATAAGTTTAAACCTAGACATTACCCAATTTCTGAGGAGCAAGAATTTTTAACCAAGCTAGACACATAGTTTAAAAATGCAATATTTTCAACCTTTTCTGTTACACTGTTAGTCTCAAGTCATCTGGATCTGCAGAAATTTGTTACATTTTAAATTTTGTATTTCTTCATTTTAATTTAAATAATGTATTTTAAAATACCACAGAGATGAGGATAGTCATAGAAAATAGAATACATCACTTCCACAGAGCCAATTTTTGAAGTCTGGATAAAGTCAGAACGTTATTAAGACTACTTGCTTCTGAAAAACACATCGAATAATTTATCCCCCATACAGACTGGCTGTTATGATGAATTCAGTAACACCTCCTTGGAGGAGTCTTGTTCTCGGTCAGTATCATTCTTCCCATAATGTCCTTTTTTCCTATAGCGAATCACTGAGAGCATTCAGAGAATCGTAATATTTTCCACAGATAGGAAAAAATACCATTTTTCTCTTTTCAAGAAGAAGTGATCCAATTATTTTTAATTGGAGACAAATGATATATCTTTGGAAGTTTGTCATTTTTTCCATCATGAAAATTAATATTGTTATACTTCATTAATGACAGGAAATACTTTTGAATTTCACTATTTCTGACAAAAAACATTATAATTTGTTAGAATGGTGGATAAAATTTACTTGGACATAATACTCCATTTTATAAAAAAAAAATCTTATTTATCCAGTCTCCAGATGATGGACATTTGGGTTGTTTCCAAGATCGAGCTATCACAAACTGAGCTGCTATGAACAAGGGTGTACATCTGTCTTTCTAATGTGGCTTTTTAAAGTCTCTTGGGTATATTCCTAGCAGGGGCATAGCAGGGTCAAATGGGACCCCTAGTCCTAGTTTTCTGAGAAATCTCCACACAGATCTCCACAATGGTTGCACAAGTCTGCAATCCCACCAACAGTGGAGAAGGGTTCCTTTCTCCCCACAGCCTCGCCAGCATTTATTGTTGGTTGATTTTGTAATAGTGGCCATTCTTTGTGAAGTGAGATGAAATTTCAGTGTTGTTTTCATTTGCATCTCTCCAATGACCAGTGACGTTGAACATTTCTTTGTATGCTTCTTGGCTGCTTTGACTTCTGCCTCTGAGAAGTGTCTGTTCATTTCAGATGCCCATTTTTGAATTGGGTCTTTAAACTTGGGGAGGCTGATGTGTGTAAAATGGAGTATTATTCTGCCATAAAGAATGACAAGACAGATTCATTTATGTGCAAATAGAGACACCTGGAGGATACACTAATCAGTGAAATAAATATATCACAGATAGGCAAATACCGGATCTTCTCTTTGATATGAGCACCTGTAGATGCAAATGAGCTCTAGAAAGTATGACAGTTTTTGTAGAATGGGAAATTTCCATAGGATATTTGGTATGGGAATGTAATGAGGGGAAGGAATAAATATGATTCTGAAAGAAAATAAGAGCATGTATACAGGGGGTGGGGATGTGTGGGTGTGTAGGGATATGAGTAAAAATGAGAATTAACTTGTGCCATATATTGGTACAGATTCCCCAATGTTATATGTGATTGTGAGATGTATATAAATTGTACCACTAAAGAATTCAATTAAAAAATTTACTTGGACATTTTCCACTTTTTGCAAAATCACAGCCTTGTTCTTTTCTATATTTGTACAGCATCTATACTCAACCTAGTTTCAAAAGAAAAAATGAAGGAGGAAAGGTTCATTTATTTTAATATTTCAGGCTTTATAAATGTTGCATTGTGCCAGTACCTATGATAGCTTTTACATATCTTTTATACTTTGTAGATTTATCCTTCAAAACTGAGGTCAAATATTGGAACCATTGTGAAATCTTCTTCCAGTGATTGGGTACTTAGGAACATGGTGTCATGAATTTATTGTTTTAGTATAGCAGGTGCCATACACTTTTACCACCTAAGTCCTTTGTTACTTGTTCAAGCTCCGGAGATTGGATGCTATGCAATAGTGTTTTCTATAGCCCTTCAGTCCCATACAGAGTTACAATGAATGTGTCAACAAGCTAAGCTCTACAAGATAAAGGATTACATGAAGTAAAACACAAAATAAAGAATTTAGGTAAAATAAACCAGCTAGTGGATGGAGGCATGCTATGAGCTAAATAACTGAATTAAATACCACACTCCACTACTTCTTTTAATCCCTAGGAAAAGTTTCTAGAAGTAATTTAGACACATACATTTCCTCGGGGACAGTGGCAATAGCATGAGCCTCAGTTCAGTAACTAGCAAGTCATATGTTAGTAGTAAGTCAAAGGACAAAATGATATTTAGATTCTGGTCCTATATCATTAATCACTTATTATATTTTAGTATTTTAATTGACCTTACTTGTACATTTTATACACACAATATGATCACATTCAACACTGAGAGTTTGTTCCTGTGCATGATAATCTTGATTCTCATTTTTCTCATTTCCCTGCCTTCCCTACATCTCTGACTTCCCTATACATTGACTTTATTTTCTTTTTTTAACCATAAAGTATTTTTTTTTCCTTTTCCTTCTTTACAATTATCATTTAAACTGAATGTTTTGGTTAAGATTTCTGTGACTTTCTTCTAACTACCTAAAACCTTAATTATCTCATCTTGAGAAGGAAAGTCAACATAAATGTAACCTTACTAGATTGCCTTGTGTAATGGTAAGGAGAAAATGGATCACAAAAAGGCATACAACATAGCTTTAAACTACACATGCACCACTCAACACATGCCATCATGTATCATGCCAGCTTCTACCACCCCTGTGAACCATGTTTGGCTCATCAGGACTTCACAGGCAACTACGCTGATAAAGAAGCATGAGACTGTGAGCTACATATGACACAGGAAAAGAAGCATCATATTCTTTATTTTTTTCTATGATAAAGAAGTAGTTTTGGACCAGATATTTAGCTCAGTGGTTCCTGCACCTGCCTAGCAAGCACAAGGTTCCTAGTTTGATCCCAGTAACCACATACAACAATACTGGGTGTGATGCCTCACACACACCAGCAATCAGTGCCACATACCACAGTGCCAGTGAAGGTGGCTCATGCCTATAATCCCAGCACTCCGGAGGCAGAGGCAGGAGGGCTGCTGAGCTCCAGGCTTGCCTGGGTTGCATAGTGAGCTCAGGGCCAGCCTGAATTACAAACTGAGATCCTGTCTCCAAAAAAAAAAAAAAAAATTTCAATCACAAAATATACAGGACAGTTTTAGTATGTTGTAGATTCTCCCAGTCTGCTTTATTTCTCTGTGATGTCTTTCACACGGCATATTAGCTTGGTACATTTCATCTAAAATGGGAAATACTGGCTGAACACTTAATTCTGACCATCAATAACACATGTAAATTCTGACTGTGATCTCAATTTACTCTATCCTGCTCTCGAGACAATTCAAGTACAGAGTTCCAAAATCACAGCCTCATATTTGTCCCTGAAATTTATCTGTTCTTTAATGTCTGTCCACATCATTCGTTGTTTCATTTTCCCATTACAAATGTGGAGCTATGCAGGACATTTAATTGGGCACAACCGAGAGACACAAACGTGAAAAAAAAAATGAAAAACACATCTGTCATTTCTTCACTCTCTGTCCCTATGAAATAACTCAGGTGCTGAAATTTTACTGAATCTTTTCTGCCTTTTCGCTTTATTTTTCTTATTTTAAGGCTTGTAATTGGGTTTATCCTGGAGGCAGAAAAGAAACAAGTGTGTCTGAAGATAGCAGAATAAAAATATTAATGGTCTCTCAACATTCAATGACGTGTGTTTAATGTAAACCAATTTTAACATAGGCTTTGCAAAGCTTATTGAAAAACACTTTGAATTGATTTTACTGTATTGTTTAAAATTGCATTGTCCAAGAAGAAAACACAGGTATGCACAAACAGATTTGCAAAGAACAGCTTTGTTTTTACACGTTCATGTAACACTCCATGTCTAAGTTTATATAATAGTTACTCAAAATCCCTTGGTACTTCCCCAGAACACAATCTGGGTCTTCTCTCCCTACAGCAAACTGAAAATACATTTGGAAGAAAATCAAATATTCATCAATCTAATAAAGAGCTCCTGACTTGGCCCCAGGGAACAGCCACAGAGAGAAAAACAGTAATTTTGTACTTTTTACAAACAATCCAATATCTCAGTATTGACTGTAGTATTCATTTGTTATATGTTATATTTATATTTCTGGAATCCTCTAATTTGTAACTCTAGTATTTCTATTTTACTTTAAAACAAATAAATTGAAGAACTAGCTACATTTGTTCAGATGATATTTGGCAATGGGTTGTATTACTGTTTTAGTGAAAACTATTTTTTTTTTTTTTGAGACAGGGTCTCGCTTTGTAGTCCAGGCTGGCTCTGAGCTCACTATGTAGCCCAGGCAAGCCTGGAACTCAGCAATCCTCCTGTCTTTGTCTCCCGTGAGCCACCACACTTGGCGCTATTTCATTTTTTAATGCTTGTTCTTTTCTTGCCAATTCTGATTATGTTTCAAGATGTCTTCTTCAATGTTTTCTAAAATGCAAAATATCCGAGATAAATGAGATGGGTTTTGTAATCAAGGTGGTTATAGATGGTTTGCATAAAATAATAATATGCCTACCGAATATACTATTCTTATTAAAGCTTTCTAAAGATAATCTGGTTTGAACTGAACGTGAGATCACTTGTTCAATGGACTTGCGATAGCTGGCATGTTAGTCAAGTGTTCTAGTATTCATGCAGATTTCAGAATGAAAAATGGAAAGGGGTTAAATTACATATTTTCATGAAAAGGCTACTTCTCTGATTTATCTGTTAACTTTAAAATACTTTTTTTAAAAGACCTAATGTAAGTAAGCATCTGTAAAAGAAAAACTGAAAATAGAGGACACAGGCTTACTGTTTTGGGTCAAAACATAATTTTCAGCAAAAATAGAGGAAAACCATATTTTGCAACATTTTTGCTTCATGGAAAAAAATTTTCTTCATACATTAAAGAGCAAGTATGGTAGAAGAGACTTGAGAACCACAAGAAATAAGACTGCAGTGACATAGCAAGTACTTGAGCTAAAGGTAAATTCTGATCTGCTCTCACAGATAAACCACTATTGTAATTATCAAAAAATACTGGAGAACAGGAAATACTCCTGAAGACCGAGGTGAAAAAAAGTTGTTAGGTTATTATTCATGCTATTACCAAATTCTAGGAAAGATATTATTCACAGAGCCTATACAGATTTCAGAAATGAAATAGAGATTAACAGAAGACCACTTGGGTTTACAAATGTCATGAAGACAAGATAACTTTATTTTTCATTAGATCTCTTTATGAAGAGGTCATTTTAAGAGACAACGTTTCAGTGCAGATTTCAAAAAAAAATGTCTCAAAGGGCTAGAGTTTTACCAACTGGAAGAAAGCAGATAAAACAAAGAATACATAGTTTCAAGAACTTATCGTGGTTGGCAACTGTAGTAAGTTATTGCAGCATTTTTAAACTACTGGGAGACCTCCTGCTAGTCTTGCATTCCTACATACTCAAAGTCAAAGATATTAGTGTAGACGACATAGAAGACTAATCTCTTAAATTCATTAATTACACCGGACTGAACAGCTAAACTAAGTGGGTGGGACCACCGATTCAGAGGTTTAAAAGCTCTCTGTAGAAGGGACATAAATAGTTTGAAAGGTATTTAAATCATAAAGCCTATGCCTACATGAATAAGGCTAAATGCTTGGCAGTGTATTATAAGAATCACTAAAAGTACCCTTTCAGTAAGTATAAACTTTTCATATGAGGTGAACAGATAGCTATGATCAAAAAGAAAACAACAACAACAACAAGAAAAGTAAAACAGAGAAGAGGAAAAAAGAACAGAAGAGAAAGGAAGGGAAGGGACAGGAAGGGAAGGGAAAAGGTACAAGGGGAGTGGAGGGGAGAGGATAGGAAAGAAGGAGGAGAAGAACAAAAGGAAAACCTGTCCCCAATGTTCACCTTTGTGATGCTTTGAATAAATGTTCTTCTGCGTGAAAGATAACCATAATATGACCAAATTTACGCGGGTGACAACACACAACATGCATATAATTGTTCTTGCAACAAATAAACTTCTACATTCATGAGAATGTTATTAGTAGTATCGTTTATCTTTACTATTATTTGTATTTAAATTATGAGCCAGGACCTCAAAATACTAACAAAAGTAAGTTGAATTGTGATTTAAATCTGTCTTTTCTTTTATCCTCATATCTCTATAGAGGTAAATAGTAGTCACTATGGTTCTTTACTGGGTTAATCTTTAGAATCTTTTTAATGGTCTTCTTGGTAGTTTTCTTTTTTGCTTGAAGGCATAGCTGGGAAATTATTGAATTTACTGAAGAAAAATTAAAAGTAAAGGAAGTCCAGAAGATTTGAGGCCCACCTTTCATATTTTGATCGAAATGTGAAATCTGTGTAAGCAGAAAGGACCTAGACAAGACGCACAGGGTGGCCAGTGAAGCCAGAGACATGTGCAGTCTCCATGTCGATGATCACACTTGTATAATATTTATCAATAAACATTCACACGTGGGATCCCTGAAGATCAAAGCCTGGATGCCATTTCCTTGTTCTCATTAGCTGATTCACTTTCACTGTTCCTCAAATCCTGTGCTAAAGACTTTGTACTTCCTCCTGCAGTTACTCTACATCACATTCCTTAAATCAAGAACAGTGTCTGGCATATCAATCACAGACAAGTATGCTTGTGCCAATCAGGAAAGCTGCCAACAGATTCTGACTTGGATTTGCCATGCAAACACTTCAGATCCAGGCACTATAATGCAAAATCTGTGTGATGCAAGGCAATATTGAGCATATTATTTTCCTTTTATATATTAAATATTATTTCCTTGGCATTGTTATATT
>PVIC010050957.1:0-12637 GCA_004025085.1 Thryonomys swinderianus
TCTACATTAAAATTGAATTTATCTTATTTTTCTTTCTCACCCTGACAACAGGAAGCAAGATAGTGACATTTTCTTTGTATATCTTCTCATCAATACAATTGAATTGAATTTTTGATAAAGTAAAGAAACAAAATTTCAATACTACCCCAAGAAACCATAGAGGTCAGCAGAGAAAGAAACTATGAAAGAGAAAAAAAAAAGAGATAAAATATTTTAAAAGAAATGAAGGAAAAGTGGAGGGAAAAAGTGAAAAAGAAGAAAATTAAAATTTGTAATGATTTCCTTTTAGTTGTATGAAGAAGGAAACTGAGGAAGCAGGAAGAAATGACAGACAAAAATAAGAAAAAAAGAACATAAACCTAAATGTTTGACCTGTGTAATTTTATCCAATTGATCTGTCAGATATAAATAGTTAAGGAAAATGAGTTGCAAGGGATTCATTAGGAGTTATGTATCTGAGTCAGTGATGATTCAAAGCCTCAGTGGAATATTAGGAAGTGAGCTGGTTGGGACTCAACACTTAGATTAGACATAAGGAATAACTATTGCTTTCTTCAGTAAATAAGAGACTTGCAGGACACATAAATCTAGGCTGCAGGTTATTTTCTTTTAGGGCTTGAAATAGTTCACTCTAAGATCTTGATTTAAGGTTTTATGTGGAAAAGTCTGCTATAATTTTGATAGGCTTGTCTCTGTATGTGATTTGTTTATTTTCTCTAATTGCTTTCAGCATTTCATTCTTATGTTGGGATTCTGGCATTTTGATTATTATATGCCTAGGTGTGGATTTTATTTTTTAACATGGTTAGTGGATTCCTGTATGCATTATTTATTTGTATGTCAAATTATTTTCTATTGGTTGGGAAGTTTCCTGCAATTATATCTTTGCACGGTTTTTATGTCATTTGAATTATCTCCGATTTCTTCATTGACTCTGATCACTCTTATGCTATTGTTCTTTGTATCTCTAGCAACTGCTGGATTGTTTTCTTATGGTATCTTACTATTTTTAAGATATTTTTCTTATCCTGGTCACTAGGTGTAATCTTGTCTTCTAGATATGAAACTTGGTTTTTTACATTAGCTAGGTCTGCTCCATAAGATTTTGAGGAAGTTTTTGATCTTAAATTTCAATTTGAATCAATTTATTAGATCCTATTTGTTTTCTATGCTGGGATTCCATTATATTGCTGGGGTCCTCTGTTGTTTTATCTGTGTATTTCACCATGATCATCTTTGTTGTTATCTGAGAGATTAATTCCTGATTTTCTACACTCTTTATTGATTAAGGAAGTTTTCTTTTACTTTAGTTTGTTGCCTGTTCTCCAGTCACAAGAGATCTCAATATGGCCAAATTTTGCTGCATCAAATAAAGTAAAAAAAAATAATTTTCTAATAACATGGTATGCTACATAAACATATGCTGAACAACCCTTACATTCATTACATAAATGATACTGCATTGCCACATCCAATCCTTTTAACAAAATGAATACAACTTGCCACTATTTTGTTGAGGATTTTGTACATGTTTGAGCGATATTGGTCAGTAATTATATCATTTATTTCATTTAATTGAATTATTTCTTGGTAAAATTTATATACATCTAACCATCACACATAACACTGGGGAATTTGCATCAATATATGACACAAGTTAATTCGCATTTTTATTCATATCCCCACACACCCCACCTCCAAACCCACTATATACATGCTTTTTTATTTTCTTTCAGAATCATATTTATTCCTTCCCCTTATTACATCCCCACACCAAATTTCCTTTGGAAATTTCAAAGCTGTCATACATTCTAGAGTTTATTTGCATATACAGGTGCTCATACCAAAGAGAAGATCCAGTATTTGCCTATCTGTGATCTATTTGTTTCACACATTAGTGTGTCCTCCAGGAGTATGCATTTGCACATAAATGAATCAATCTTGCCATTATTTATGGCAGAATAATACTCCATTTTATTAAAAAAACATCTTTTTTATTTATATTTTTTAAATTGAATTCATTATTGGTAAAATCCTTATACATCTCACAAATACACATAACATTGGGGAATTTGTACCAATATAGGACACAAGTCAATTCTCATTTTTACCCATATCCACATGCACCCACACCTCCCCAACCCCATATACGTGCTCTTTTATTTTCTTTCAGAATCATATTTATTCCTTCCCCTCATTACATCCCCACACCAAATTTCCTTTGGAAATTTCACATTCAACAAAAGTGTCCTACTATCGAGACCTCATTTCCATCTACAGGTGCTCATATCAAAGAGAAGATCTGGTATTTGCCTGCCTGTGATCTATTGATTTCACTCATTAACGTGTCTTCCAGGTGTATCCATTTGCACATAAATGAATCAATCTTGTCATTCTTTATGGCAGGATAATACTTCATTTTATTAAAAAGAGAACATATCTTCTTTATCCAGTCTTAAGTTGATGGGCATTTGGTTTGTTTCCAAGATTGACCTATCACAAACTGAGGTGCTATGAACAAGGGCCTACATCTGTCTTTCCAATGTGATTTTTAAAACTCTTTTGGGTGTATTCCTACCAGGGGGATAGCAGGGTCAAATGGGACCCCTAGTCCTAGTTTTCTGAGAAGTCTCCATACTGATCTCCACAATGGTTGCACAAGTCTAAAATCCCACCAGGGGTGGACAAGGGTTCCTTTCTCCCCACAGCCATGGCAGCATTTATTGTTGGTTGGTATTTTAGTAGTAGCCAACCTCTGTGGAGTGAGATGAAATCTCAGTGTTGTTTTCATTTGCATCTCTCGAATGACCAGTGAGTTCAAACATACTTCATATGATTCTTAGCTGCTTTGACTTTTGCCTCTAGGAAGTGTCTGTTCATTTCAGATGTCCATTTTTGAATTGGGTCTTTAAACTTGGGGAGGTTGATCTGTTTAACTTCTTTATATATTGTAGATAATAGCCCTTTGTCTGATAAACAGCTAGTAAAGATTTTTCCCCATGTTGTTGGTTGTTGATACTTTCTGCTAGTTCTTGAGTTACAGAGGTTTTACTCATAAAGTCACTGCCTAAGCCAATGTCTCCAAGAGTTTTACGTATCTTGTTTTACAGCATACTTACTGTTTCTATTTTAATGTTTAAGTCTTGTATCCTTTGTGAGTTTAGTTTTGTGCAGGGTGAAACAGATATGTCTAGCTTTAGTTTTTGGCAGGATAAAGCCCAGGTTTTCCAGCACCATTTGTTAAAGAGGCTGTCTTTCCTCCATTGAGGATGTTTGGTTCCTTTGTCAAAGATAAAGGTGCTTTGTATCCGGGGTTGTTTCTGCATCTTCTAATCTATTCCACTGGTCCTCTTGTCTGTTAATTTGCCAGTAGAATGCAGTTTTTAATCATAATGGCTTTACAGTAGATTTTTAATTTGGGGATTGTAATACCCCCTGCCATGTCGTGGTTGCTTAAAATTGCTTTTGCTATTCTAGCTTTCTTTTGTTTCCACATGAATTTCTGTTTTATTTTCTCTAGCTCTGTGAAGTATAGCATTGGAATTTCAATTGGAATTGCACTGAATCTGTATAGTAGTTGTGGACGTATAGCCATTTTGAGGATGTTGGTTTTCCCTACCCAGTAAGAGGTATGTCTTCCAATTTCTGATATCCTTTTCTATCTCATTTTTCAGAGTCCTATAGTTTTCAGAGTAGAAGTCTTTCACTTCCTTTGTTAGGTTGATTCCTAGATATTTCATCTTTCTGGGTGCTACTGTGAAAGGGATTGATTCCCAAGTTTCTCTTTCAGTGAGTCTGCTGTTTGTGTAGAAAAAGGCTGTTAATTTTTGAGCATTAACCCTGTATCCAGCAATACTACCAAATCTGGAAATTAAGTCTGGCAGTCTTTTGGTATGAGTTTTTAGGATCTTTTAGATAGAGTATCATATCATCAGCCAATAATGCCAGTTTAACTTCTTCCTTTCCTATCTTTATTCCTGTTATAACTTTGTCCTGCCTGATTGCTATGGCTGTTTCCAGCACTATATTGAACAAAAGTGGTAACAATGGGCATCCTTGTCTCATTCCTGATCTTAGTGTAAAAGGTTTCAGTTTTTGCCCATTAAGTATGATGTTGGCTGTTGGTTTCTCATAAATAGCTTGTATTAAATTGAGATAAAGTCCATCGATTCCGATTCTCTGTAGGGTTTTGATCATAAATGGGTGTTGGATTTTGTCAAATGCTTTTTCTGTGTCTATTGAGATAATCATATGGCTTTTGTCCTTGAGTCTGTTAATATAGTGTATTACATTGATTGATTTACATATGTTGAACCAGCCTTGCATCCATGGGATAAATCTGACTTGGTTGGTGTGTATGATTTTCTTGATAACTGTAGATAGATTGGCCTGTAATTTTCTTTTTTGGTGGGATCTTTCCCTGCCTTTGGAATGAAGGTAATAGTTGCTTCAAAGAATGATATCGGGAGTACTGCTTCCCTTTTGATTTCATTAAAGAGATTGAGAGGTACTAGTATTAATTCTTTAATTAGGAGTTTTATGGAATTCAGCAATTGAAGCTGTGAGGACCAGGGCTTTTCTTTGTTGGTAGTTTTTCTCATTACATTTTCAATTTCTCAGGCTGACATTGGGTTGTTTAACATTTTTATATCCTCTTAATTCAGTTTGGAAATTCATATGTGTCTAGGAATCTGTCTTTTTCTTCTAGATTTTCTATCTTCTTGGAGTACAGATTTTCAAAGTACATGTTGATTATCATTTGGAATTCTTCTGAATCTGTGCTGTTTTCCCCATTCTCATTCCTTATAGCATGGAGTTGGGCCTTTTCCTTCCTTTGTTTGATAAGGTTGGCTAAGGGTCTGTCAATCTTATATATCCTTTCAAAGTACCACCTGTTTGATTCATTGATTCTTTGTACTGTTCTCTTTGTCTCCATTGCAGTAATTTCTGCTCTGATCCTTATAATTTCCTATCTAGTACTGATTTGGGTTTGTTTTGTTCCTCTTTATCTAATTGTCTGAGTTTCATTGCTGGATGGTTTACTTCAATTTGCTCTATTTTCGGAGGGTAGGCATTTACTGCTATGAGTTTTCCTCATAGAACTGCTTTCATTGTGTCCCATAAATTCCTATGTGTTGTGCTGGGGTTGTCGTTTAGTTTTAGAGACTGCTTAATTTCTTCATTAATTTCTGTCGTGGCCCATTGCCCCATTTCCATGTTTTTGTGAGCATCTTGGAATTTATTTTGCTATTCAGGTCCAGTTTCATGGCACTACGGTCTGATAGTATACAGGGGCTAACTTTGATTCCATTGCATTTACTTAAGCCTGTTCCATGTACTAGAATGTGATCTATTTTGGAGAACGATCCATGAGCAGCTGAGAAGAAGGTATATTCTGGCTTTGTAGCGTGAAAATTTCTGTAGGCATCTAATAAGTCCATTTGCTCACAAGTTTGATTTAGCTCAAGTATTTCCTTATTGACTCATTATCTACTTGATCTGTCAGTTTATGACAGTGCAGCATTAAAGTCCCCTCCTACTATTGTATTCATGGTTAACTGGCTTTTCATGTCCAGTAATGTTAGTTTTATAGAGTTGTGTGCATTAGAGTTTGGTGCATACATATTTATGATTGTTATTTCTTTCTCTTGGATAGTTCCCTGTACGAGAATATAGTGACCTTTTTTTATTTCTTTTAATCAGTTTGGGTTTGAAATCTATTTTATCTGCAAACAAGATACCCACTCCTGCTTTTTGCAGTTTCCTGTGGCCTGGAGGATTGTTTTCCAACCTTTTATTTTCAGTCTATGGGTTTCCTTCTGAATTAGGTGTGTTTCCTGTATGCAGCAGATTGTAGGATCTTGCTTCTTGATCCAATCTGCTAATCTATGTCTTTTAATCGGCCCACTGAGTCCATTGACATTAATGGTTATGACTGATATGGGCATATTCAGAGCTGCATGAATCCCTGCTCTTGTTTCTTTTCTTCCTTGTTTTCCCCTTTTCTGTTTAGTTTCTTGTTTGTCCCAATGAATTCACTCTCCTGGGTCTCGTGGGTATGGAATTTTCTTTGTTTTTTTTTTTTTTTTCCAAGATATTCGTTTGGATGTTTTGGAGTGCAGGTTTTTTATTTGTGAAGTTTTTCAGGTGTTCTTTATCATGGAAGTATCTTATTTCCCCGTCTATTCTGAAAGAAAGTTTTGCAGGATAGAACAGTCTAGGTTGGAGGTTGTTTTCCTGCAATGCTTAAAATACTTCCCTCCACATTCTCCTTACGTTGAGTGTTTGTGGTGAAACCTCTGCTGTGATCTTAATGGGCTTCCTTTTGTAGGTGATTTTCTTCCTTTCACTGCTTTCAGTATTTTCTTCTTTTGTTGTGCATCTCGAACCTTGGTAATCATATGTCTAGGTGTAGATATTTTTATGTCATGGCATTTTGGAGTCTATAGGCCTCATTTATCTGTATGTCTATTTCTTTTCCTGTGATGTTTTCTGTTGTTATCTCTGACAGTATTCTTTTGTTTATATCTTTTACACTGTCTCCTTCTTCCTCAGTGACTCCAATCAGTCTTATATTATTTTTCTTTGAGTCATCTAGAAGCTGTTGTATTAATTTCTCATGGTCCCTTGCTCTTTTCCATAGATTAAATCTTCCCTGCTCGTTGGCTGCTATGCTGTCCTCTAGGTCTGATATTCGGTTCTCTGCTTTATTCATCCTACTTTGCAAGCTTTTTTTTTCTCCTTCATTATTCCCTGGAGCTCTGCTTGAAGCTGTTTAAAAGGTCTCATTGCTTCTGCTAACTTGGATTCTATCATCTCACTGATCTCTTCTTTAATGATGTCTTTCACTGAGGACAGTATCTCTGTTTTGATCTCAGAGACAGAGATGAGTTCTGATTTCCATTTTACTAGATCTGCTTATTTACCATCTCCAAGACTCCTGCTGTTGGAGTTTCAGTTTTCCCTATTTCCCTTTTCTCTGAATTTCCCTGTAGTGGTGATCTTTTCATGTGTTTTTTGTATATTTTCTCATTTCTACTCTTTTGTTGATACTAATGCTATTTGTTTGATTCTTTGCCTGATGACAGGGCAATGTTTGTTGAAGTTCTCTTTCTTTTTATTATCTGGTGCCCTTTGGATTTGGCACCTTTCTAAAGTGTCCTCCTTGAATCTGTAATGACCCTTGAGAATTCTCAGTTCTAACACATCATGGGAGGTATTTGAGCAGAACAATCACATCATCTTTGTTACCATAATAAAATCAGTACCAATATCAGCACTAAACACAGTGAATAAAATGAAGTTTTCTTAATTTCTCTTCTGAAATCTTTGAGCTCATGAGTTACCTCTATGTCCAAATGCCACAACTTAGAATTAATCAGCACTGTATATACAACATGTAGATTGCAAATGTACCCCCCAGTACCCTTTGGGGATAAGAGGTCACTGGGGAATCAGGGTGGCATAGGGACCGGAACATAGTGAAATAGTGTTAGCAGATTTATGAAGATTACCTATACTCTAGAACCTCATGTATGCCAGTGGATAACAGAAGATAAAAGGAGGTATATGAAACTGTACCAACTATATGCTGTAGGACCGTTGGAGACTTTGTACACCTTCTTATAATAGTACAGGAGAAGAAATATGGCAGCCTAAGTGTCTTTTACTTCTGGGTATTGCTTCTAACAGGAAGATAGGAGTGGGTGTGGGGACAAGAGGTAAATAAAGGCATCTAAGAGTAGATGGCAAAATAGAAGCTAGATTACCTATTTTATTTTATTTTTCTTGCCTTTTCTCTCAGCGTGGCTCCAGGGTGGAGGGATGCAGGAAATGGCTCTGGCTCCTCTTGGGCCTGGGTCCTCACAATGCTGCTCCAGGTCGGGTTTGGGTGCAGCTGGCAGGCCTTAATCCTCCACAGTAGGGATGGCACCCAGGATCCATACCTGAGTTCTCACTTTGCAGCTCCATGGTGGAGTGGGCCAATTGGCAGGCCTCAGTCTTCCATGCAGCTGGGAACAGATTGCTGCCTGAAGTGTCTGAGTCCTCTGTGCAGCTCTGGGGTGGAGCAGGCCAGTCCGCAGACCTCAATCTTCCATGCTGCCAGGAACAGAATGATGTCCATAGTCTAAAATCAATTAATTTTTAAAAATTCTTTGAACTGTACTTTGAACTTACCTGCTCATCTCTCATGGACTATGCTTCATAAGTAAATATAAGTATTATTTTTTGTGATTATCAAGTTATCTGCATGTTTTAATAAAAATTATATTTTGTGCTTGAAACCTGTGAATTAAATTTATAAATATTAGTTAAGAATATACTCTGCACAAATGGAGAAACAAGAGTTCAAAGATATGAAATGCCTTACCTTTTTTTGTGGTACATTACTTTATAGTGACAGAGTTTTGACAACTTCTGTAGTTTCAGTCAAACTCTACCCTCCAAGATGCATCCATTTTTTTCAATTAGATTCTTCCAAATGAGAGGCAGAATATGACTCTCTTGAGTTCACTTTGCAATTTAGTTTTCTGCTTAGTTACCCAAAGCAGAGTAAAATTTGCACAAAGTGTAGTTGGACAACAAGATAAATTTAGTTAAACCATTTGTTGAAAATCTTATTAGCTGCACCAGCACTTGTCCATTTGGCAGATAATTTGTAGTAGTGTTTAGTAACTGATAGCAATTTCTAATAAGTAAATGCTGGTCTTACCTTATTTAAAATTGGCTTCTTTTAATGAACCCAGCACTAAGAAAAGGAGTTAGTGGTTGTTAATTACATGTGGTATTTAAATGCTCTCATAAACAAAGGGAGTAAAGAGTTAAGAAATCTCTAATGTGTTGATTGGCTAAGTCATTTAGTACTGATGTAAATTCCTTAGATTATTTGAAAAGCAAACATTAGTACTGGGTGAAACAAAAAAATAAAATAAAATAAACCTGGAATACAAGGCAAATAAATTTCAGGCTAAACTATTGTTTTATAAGTTAATTCCAATATCTCTATATTTTCTCAAGATATGAAATAACTAAACTCTTTGAAAGACTCTATGAAAGTCTTATGAGTCCATTTTTAAGGTTCATGACTGTTATTGTGATTATTTTTGGACCAGGAGATGAACATTGTATTTTCTTTGCTAAAATTAAATATATTTTGCAATAAATTTGCATTTTAAAGAGCAGAGTAGAACCATAGTTGCTTATGTGTCTGTATTTTATGAAATATTTTACTATTGCTAAAGTGTTCCATGTAATCATTTAATTGACAATTCCAATTTTGCCTGGCATAAGATAACATTAATCTATTTCGTATAAATAAGGCTTCAGATATAATATTTAGTTGAAACTTGCAAGTTCATATTCATGAAGATAAAAATTTTCAAAATTAGGTATAGTGTTTTATTGCTCTATGAATTGCCAGCCACTGCTATTCTCTCTATGTTTAACATCTTTATTAAACATCTTCTTTCTTTATTAAACTTCTTTAACCTATTATCAATCCTTTTTCAGCCCATCTCACAGTATAGCATCTGGAAGGTAGCAGTTTGTATTGTTTCATGGCCCACTTCTCAAGATTGTGTTTTATCTTTGGGAATAGCACTTTGGAAACCTACAGCTCTAAAATTTTAAGTATTATAATTAATGTTCAACAATCAACATTTCATCTTGAGTGCTCCACAAGGTTCAGGAAAGATATTTGCAGCAGTCATTTCTTCCATGCACAGATGGATGAAACCTACATATCTCAAAGGTTAAATATATCAAGCATTCATTCAATAGAAGATACTGGAACTTCTGTGAATTGGTGATTATGGATGAATACATATAGATTTCTCTTATAGATTCACTTTATAAAGTGATGATTCACGGCAAAGTAAATTATCAAAATCAATATAGTTCCATTTAATATCTAAATATGTGAAAAATAATATTTTGGATCTATCAGTAAACTGAAATTATTTTGAAAAGAACAATCAGAAAGGAGAGCTTCATTAGGAAGCCTTTGAATTTTTGAAATCTTCCTGGTTTGTGATCCATTTAAATGCAGAATGTTTAGGGAATCATCAAAGTGAAATGATCTCTTGTGCCATTGAAAGCAAACAACCATATACTTTTGTAAAATGATACCTGGTTATGCAACTCTTTTAAAAGGGTAAGGGAGAGAAAAATTCAGATAGTTCTACAATACCATTCTACAAACAATTACAAAATAAGAAAAGTTAGTGTTGCTGTGGATTTAGTTCAAGTGGTACTGTGCCTACAGTGGATGCACAGGGCCTGAGTTCAATCCCCAGTACTGCCAAAAAAAAAAAAAAGAAAAGAAAAGTTACTGTCTAGTTTCTGTGTGCTTTCACATCTCCTTTCATGTTTCCTCTTTCCTGTTTCAGCAATCACTCAATGTGTCTTTATCCTGCTCCAAGTCAGCCTATATTACAATTTCTGGTCTCACATCTGCTAACCACATGATCTGAAACTATTGCTTTTGTCTCTTGGAATCATTATTATTATTATTATTATTATTATTATTATTATTATTATTATTATTATTATTATTATTATTATTATTCTGGTGGTACCAGGGGATTGAACTCAGGTCCCTGTGCATTCAAGGTAGACACAATACCACTTGAGTGAAATCCTCAGGCCAAAACTCATTATTTTTATTCCACTTTCTTCTTTCCTCCCTTCTTTCCTTGCTTCTCTTTTTTCTTCCTTCCTCCCTTTCTTTCTTTCTCTCTTTCTCTTTCTCTCTCTCTTTCTTTCTGCATTTTTTCTTTCTCTCTTACTTCATCCCTTTACTTCCTTTCTCTAGGTACCTTTGTTTCCTCCACTTTCTTCAGTAGAATGAAGAATAATCACTCTGATGTTACTTTAAAAAGAAATGTAATTAAATATTCAAAAACATTTAACAAATACTACTACTTGATTTTCTCATTAATATTCTGATAGATTCCAATTAAGGGAAAACTTAACCAATTTGTATAATTTAATTCCTGTAAGAGTACATCTTCTTGAAAAACAAATAATCCATTTGACATCTTTTTATTTCACATTTATTCATAGTTATAATGTATTACATTCAACATTAAATTGAATCAAGTTGCAAATAAAGAGATTAATAAACAGCCTCATTCAGAAGTGTAACTTCTTTCACATAAATGCAAACATGCGACATGTCTTTATTATTATTATTAGTAGTAGTAGTATTAAATTTGATCTTTATTGGTACACTGTATATACACATCATGATCACACTTTAATTTGTACAGTACATAACACAATTTAATTCTCATTTTTCCCCATTCCCTTACCCATCCTACAATCCCCCACTCCCTAGATACATCAAATTTGTTGCCCTTTTTTATTACCATCACATTTTTATGTATTCCTCATTATTCACCCCTCCACATTTTCCTTTGAATATCTTCTATGTAACAATAGTCATCATACCTTGTAGAACTCATTAATATCTTCAGTTTCTCATGCCAGAGAAGAGATACAATAATTACACATCTGTGACCTATTTATTTCACTTATGAATATGTCCTGAAGTCATGTCCATTTAAGTATAAGTGACTTAAACTTATCATTCTTTAAGGAAGAGCAATTCTCCATTTCATACAAAACCACATCTTCTTTTTCTAGTCTGCAGTTAACAGGCATTTGGGCTGTTTCCAAGATTTATCTATCACAAACTGAGCTGATATGAACAGGGTTGCACATATGTCACTATGACATGATTCCTATAATTCTTTTGTGTATATTCCTAGCAGGGGAATAGCAGGGTGAAATGGCACATTCAATCCTCTTTTTTGAGCAATCTCCACACTGACTTTCATAGATGTTGTACCAGTCTATGTTTCCATCAACAAGGGAGAAGTGTCCCTTTTTCTCCACAGCCTTGCCAACATTTGTTGCTGACTAATTTTGAGATAGCAGCCATTCTTTGTGTTGTGACATGAAATATTACTGTTGTTTTCATCTGCATCTCTCAAATGACCAGCAATGTTGACCATTTCTTCATATGTCTCTTGGCAGTTTTTACTTCCTCCTTTGCAAAGTGTGTCTATTCATTTCTGCTGCCCATTTTATAACTGGGTCTTTAAATTTGGGGGAGACTGATTTTTAAGCACTTTTTATACTCTGGATAGTAGCCCTTTGTCTGAGGAACAGCTGGTAAATATTCTTTCCCAATTTTTGATTGTTGTTTTTGCTCTGCTGGTGGACTCCTTTGCTGTGCAGAAGCTTTTTAATAAAAAAAAAGACTCTATTGGTTGATTTATTCTGCTAGATCTAAAGCTGTAGAGGTTTAGTTCATGAAGTCTTTCTCTAAGCCAATGTCTTCAGCAGTTTTCCCTAATCTGTTTTGCAACAGGTTTAATGTTTTTTGTTTTTACATTTAAATCTCTAATCCACTTCGATTTTCTTTTTGTACATGGTGACAGATTTAGGTCTAGCTTTAGTCTATGACAGGTTAAAGATCAGTTTTACCAACACCATTTGTTAAAGAGGCTACTTTTTCCTCCACTGAGGTTATTTGGCTCCTTTGCCAAAGATGAGGTGGCTTAGTGTATCTAGATTTCTTTCTGGATCTTCTAATCTATTCCACTGATCCTCAGGTCTATTACTTTACCAG
>PVIC010050958.1:0-12623 GCA_004025085.1 Thryonomys swinderianus
TGTAAGAAAGTAGCTAGTCTGGATTTCTGTGCTTGTGGTCCCTTGCTTCCTCAAGAAGGATTTTGTTTTGCTTTACTACAAATTTCTCCTCTTACCTGTACACATCTTTTAATCCCACAAACACCATCAGGCACAAACTCCCAAGTTAGGCTGTTTTGAACCTGTGGAGCTAATTAAACCTTCATCTGCATTGTGCTTTTGACCCCACTTCCATGGATTTTGGCCACTATTCTTGTTCCACCTAAGACCATATAAATTCGAAAGCACCTCCTCTCCTGACATGAGAGCTGAAACTAACATTTGATTGGAAACAAATCGCACTTGTCACTCCCCCCATCTCATTCATCTAATTTTAGGAGAGTAAAACTAAAACTAACACTGAACTCTGTTAGTTGTCATCTCTGGACACTACCTAGACTATCTTCTTGAGGTTTTTTCATTACTCATATCTGTCCCCTCTACTTGCTTAGAATTCTTCCAAGTGTACCATCCTGCTGATAAAACTTAATCTCCTATGAAGTGTGTGTGCTTGTACCTCAATGTGCATATTAATTTCTGACTCTGATTCCCCTTATGTAGACCACGCAGCAAATGTCCTGGGATAGACATGGATAGAACATGGATAGAACAGTCCACACAACAAAACGATACAGAATTCCCCAAGTCTAGATCAACTCTGACTTTCCAGCAATAAAACTTCATTAATTATTTGCTGATTGCTATTCTTATATACACTCTTAGATTTACATTGTCCCACATATCACCTCACTCAAATTCTGCATTCTTTGAAGAAATAGTTTCGAAGTTAATGTTTGATTTTGTTGTTGTTCTTCTGACTGTGGGACTGTCCTCCTATTTCTCTATTCTTTTCTTGAAAATGTCCTATTTGGAGTTAGTTTGTACATTTAATTTGCTTCCAATTGTTTCTCACCAAGTCCTTCTCTGGCATATAGAAGTGCTCTTAGGCTGCACTAGACTGTTTCTTAAGGAAGCCATGGGGAGATGTCTGATGTATAATCTTTTTTCCTCCAGAAAAGGATTTCTGAGCCAGAACTCCACAGTTTGAGATATACACAGAGGAAGCTTCTTCTGTTAGAGATACAGGACAGTGGAGCTGGGCAAGAGGACCCTAGATCCTTTAGCTTGCCTTTACTAGCAGAAAACAGGCACCTGCAGAGCTTGGCTAGGTGATCAGAGCCTAGAATTCTCAGTGTGTCACACATAAAAAAAAAAAAAAGACATTCTCCTACGTTTCTCATTTTATGTCAGCTCAGGATTAAAACCAGCAATAGACAGTTGGGGCGGGATATGGAATACCTAGGTCCTTGCTCTCCCAGGTGTTGGGGTGCTGGAGACTGAGAGCCCTGTGTTCTGCTCTGGCCCCATCTGATGCGGGGTCTCTGCTCATGGGGTTGGAAAGGGAGAAAAAGGGAATCTTTTGCATTAAACATACCACAAATTTCTGCCTTTTTCACCAAATATTTGCAGATATTATTAAACAGATGTTTCTTCATTTTCTCATTGCCCTTAGGACCATTTCCAATTACTTTAAGAGGTTTTGTTTCTCCCAAGTTTTTTCTCCTTTAACCCAGCAGCAAAACATCTCATGCTATTAAGTGGGGATCTCATTCCCTCTACACCAATTTTGATTTTTATTTCTAGGTAAAACTAAAGTGAAATGAGACCTAATCATTTGCTTAGAGGTTAAAAAAAATAGCACTGCAAAGAGTCAGTGCTTTGCATATAGTTCTGGCATGAATGATGTAATCTGTTAACTTAGACATGCTTCTATGGTTCCACTGCTACTGAAAGTACATGGAAATATAAATAGAGCTCCTCTCTCATTTTAGGTACAAATATGCAAATTTTAATCTATTTGTTGATATTTATATATAATGTAATATTTTATGACACTGAATGATGACCAAAGTAGAACAAATCAATTTAAATTATGTTATTCTACATGAAAATAGATACATAATGCAAGAATATTATGTCCAAATCTTATGATTTTTTTTCTAAAATTTTTATCTTTAACTACATTATTGAAATACAATTATCAAAGGAAAATATTAGTCATGTTGTGAATTTATTAAAAAGCGTATTTTTATATAAGTATCAGATCTATTAAATGTGTAAAAGAGGCTTATTTTGAATAAATAAAAGCTACCAAAATTTAGAGTAATTTCTTAAAAACTATTCATGAGAACAATGCAATCTGATTTTCTCACAAATTTCTAGTTAGAAATTTATTTTTATAAATCAGTGTCAGCAGTATTTTAGACTGCTAACATAAACATGTGCTAAGCAAGTCCATGGATGAGTGAAATTTAAAAATAATTTTTCTATACATTAGACTTCTATTTCGGTTCATTTTCATTTGGAAGCAAAATGAAATTATTATTATAAGAAACTAGAATCAAAAGCATGCTTAGATTTTGATTTCAAAAAAGTTTTTTTTTTGGGGGGAGACTTGAGATGTATCTTGTAGTCCAAGCTTTATCTCACCCCATAGCTTGGGGCATCCTTGAAGTCAACTTCCTCCCGCCTGGGCTCCCTACGTACTGGAATCACAGGAATGTAGCACACACTTGCTCACAAGTACCCTTCTTAAGGGAATTTAGCATTTTGAAGCTGAACCATGTATACATTTTAACTTCTCAGCTGAAACTTTGTTGTCATTATGGAGTCCAAGATGCGTCAGTGTGATCCAAGTGTAAATGGTGGCTAGGAGAAGATTTTGTCTTCAGAGTTATAAGAATAAAGTCCTACTCTTCCACAACAGTCAATAAGTACATTAAACAATATTCCATTTTTGAATGCAGTTCAAGTAGCATGCTGTGTCAGTTACATTTTGAGGCTACATTAAATTAGTAGTTTTATTGGTAATATTATCTCCTGTAGTTACAACTTAAAAAATTAAAAGCATATCACATCTTTGAGAATGTAACAGAGCAAAACATGTTTTATACTACTGTCTAGTCAAGATTTGTTTGTAGTATATGGATTGAAGAAAAACGTGGTATCCTCAACAAGCACTTAATTTTATCATGTATTGCTATAAATAGACTATTGTTACTCTCTTTTTCATATAATATGGAAATTTTACATAACTATCTGGTAATTTGCCCCATTGAGATCTCTGAGACCAAGAAATATTTGACTTGTACTTCTAAATACCTTTATTGATATATCTTTCTTTTCTTTAAACATAGCAGTAATTTTCTGTGATTTAAGTAAGTCAAATACTGGCAGAAAATGAATTTGACACTGAAGAAAGCCATTTTCTTTTTAACTTCAGGAAAGATAAATTGCTAACATTGAAATACCTGTTTGCATATGTCATACAATATTCTAAGTGTTTTCTGTATTGTTTAATAAACACAGCCCTGTACTGTGGCATATTGGTTATGCCCAGTTTAAAGGAGATGGTATATAACCTTCATAAGACACATAGTTGCTATGTGGTGGACCCCCATAGTCTTTGCTTTGTATTAGCTGGAATCTGTGACATAGATCCCTGTGATTCTGCACAACTTCGGAAGGAGGTTTGATTCTTTTCCTACTTGAGCTTCTTATTTGTATTTGATAGTGAGACAAGGAGGGAAGAAAAGCTTTTTCATTTCATCCACTCAGCCAACATCTTCCTCTTTAATTTATAAATAAGGAGACGGTACTCATTTTTAAGTCAGACACACAGGAAAGGTGTGCCAGGAATTGTAATTATTTTTTGTGATTTATATTAGTATAGACACAAGCAGCCTTTGAATTGTTTTATTGTTTGAGTTGACTCCCCATACTGATAAAATTTATCCTTTTTTTTCACTATATTTACTGGTTAAACTTTAGCCATTACCATCTTTTGTCTCTATTCATATTTCAGTAGCACTAATTATTCACTTTACTTCCCCTAATTCCTTTTTTAATTTATATGCCACAACTTGTCCAACATTATCCTGCTTAAAACCCCACAGAGATGGTTAGATTGTCACATAAGTAAAATTTTGTTCCTTATTTTGTGTCCTGTTTTTCCTGTTATCCCCTCACCATTGACCCTTCACTGTCTGTCATTGTTGCCAAACCTGTTCAAAACAGGGGTTGTTCTCCTGGTGCTGCTACTTGCCGCAGTTGTACTTTCTCCGCAAACCTTTTTCCCCAGGTTTTTAGCTCTCAGTGACTGTTCTCTGATCATGTCTGTCTTCCTGGTATGTCTTGATAACTCATTTCTATCTTCTTCCCTGCTCTACATTTTTTTCCTAAAAATCATCAATATCTGATACAATATATATGGTAATCATTTATCTAGTTTTCTTACTTTTAATGTCTGTTCATAGCTGGAGACTTGGTATGGAAAATAAGATTAGTCATATTCTAGCACCTAATAAATTATTATCTGAGTGAATAGTGACTTGCTATATTTTGGTACTATACTGAACTGAACTGACACCATTTAAAGCAAAATATTTCAAAGCAATTTGAAAACTACCAATTTTAACCTATGCAGGTCAAAAATCAGGACAATTTTTTAATGCTTATTTATTTTTCCTGCAATTCTTTGGTTATTATTGTACTACTATTGAAATTGTTAAACCCAGAAGAGTACATAAGATCTATAGTATGTGCTTACCAAACACCCTGTCCAGTATTAGTTTTTGATTCCTTAATTCTGCTTAATGAATTTGAAGAGACTATAAATCATAAACTCCATCACTAAAAAAAAATATATATATTTTTTCAGCTTACAGAAACTCTCTTAAAAGCACTTTCCCAAATAATGCAAGGCTTCCACCATCAAAACCGAAACCAACATAAACATAAAACAGCGTAAACAAAGAATGGAATTTTCTGTTTCCACATACCGCACCCCTTTTTATGGCTTTGTAATTGTGGACTTTTCCCTCATCTTGACTTTCTTCCCTTCTTCTATCCTCAAATTTAGACACATGTTTTTCTCAGTCACTAGTAGGTCTGCAGGAGTTATTCTTGGGCTGAGGAATAATAGGTGATATCTATTCGGTGAGTGTCAACCTTCACTGTGCTGTCAGATCTGGGGATGATGAGGATGTGAGGTCTTTTTTCAGTTCTGTGCTTAATTTTATTGTAGGAAGTATGTATGTGCAGAAATGAATTTAACGTCCTGAACTTAAAACTTTTGGAAAGCAGGTGTTTTTATTATTAAACAACACTTTTGGCTTTACATTTGCTGATAAGTAAATATTGGCTAAGTGAAAAAAAAAAACTATTGTTAGGATCAAACACAAAATCCAGAAGTGGCAAATGTAAAAGATAATTTATTTTTTTAGATAAGAGAACTGAAAAGCTATTTCAGATCTTGACATAAAATTTATTTTTCAGCCGGGCGTGGTGGCTTATATCTGTAATCCCAGCACTCAGGAGGCAGAGACAGGAGGATTGCTGAGTTTGAAGCCTGCCTGGGCTACATAGTGAGCTCAGGGCCAGCCTGAACTGCAAAGTGAGCCACTATCTCAAAAAAAAAAATATTTTTCAGCCTGCCTAAAAGAACCATTGCAATAAAGTAAATATTATCACATACTAACATCACTTGGGCATTTATTACTTTTCAAAAAGTGATTATTTATAGTGAGTAGAAATGAGGGAAAAATTGTGGTACAGGAGTGAAATGAGAACAAAATTAAAACAAAATGTGGAAACTCTGAAATTAAGAAAAGAAATTATGAGCTTTGGCTCTAAAGGCAGGTGGACAGGGCTTGGCCTAAGGGAAAAGTGACAATGGCTCCATTTTGGAGAAAGTTCAAAACTTTCCTATCTGTATTTCTTTTATGTGAAAACAAGGAGCCAAGCAGGGCTGATCACACTTACTTTAACATAATTCTGGGCTTTGTGTAAAGCCAAGTTCAAATTACTTTTTGAGAATAAAAGTTGGAACTTTAATTATTTTACCTACTAAAATAGAAAAACTTTATTCTCTTAGGCAAAGATTAAGCTTTGTGAATACCATGCTTTCTTTCAAGAATATCCATAGTGTGAATGAATGTATAAGACTCAAGCTGCAGCTCATTTACCACCGGGTATTACATGTGTTATAGGAATTCTTTAAAGTACAGAGAAAAGCTTTTCATTGTGTAACTTTTCAATTATATCAATTCATAGGAATGTCAGAATTATAATTCTACATAACATTCACTGAGCAAAAAATAAGTCAAACTCAGATACGCTTCCTCCAAATGTTTTAAATAATGAAATCAAGTATTTTCCCTTCTCCCATATTCTACACACTATTAAAGTGTTTAGCTCACTTTTTATGATGCAATGTAAACTGTTATAGTACATTTTATGTACTTAGCCATAGATTTGAGGTTACAGGTTTAGACAATAATGAATTATAGTTCTAGATTCCCAAGTGCTCAGTCATTGTTAAAGGAAAGTCTTAGGAAGACATATAAAACATGATATAATCTATCTAGTATGTTCAAAGCTATACCAAAATTCCCACAAGATCAGTGGAGCATGAAGCAGATACCATATACATGAGACAGAAATCTCAAAGAAAGATCATGTTTATGTTGTTTTTAGTAATACTAATAATTTTCTTTAATTTAGTGAATGGCATAAAGGAAAGCCTCTAAACAAAAAATGTTAAAAACACTGAGGATGAGAAGATGAGTGTGAGGATTGGTGAGGCTAAAAGTGACATACAGGGAAGGCTTGGTGGAGAGAGGCTCGGAAGGGACTTGGGCAGTACTGTCAGAGGCCCTGCATAAATGTCCCCACATCATGTGCTGAACCCTTGTGCCCCAAGGCAGTGCTATCCTGAGGTGAGGTGGTAGATTTTTAGGAAGTAAAACCTAGTGCAAGGTCCTGAGGTACTAAGGGGAGTCCCTGTGGGGGTTTGAGATCCTAGCTTCTTCCCGGTTTGCTTCCTGGCTCACGAGGCTTTGCAGTTTTGTTTCTCTTTGCCCTGTCCTCTTCATACCCTACACTGTCAGAGCCTCAGGCCACAGAGCCGCCTGATCTTTCCCCAGATCTCCAGGAGAGCCATGGCCAAAGCCAATCGTTTTCTCCTCCTTAGCTGAGGACCCCTGTGCATCCATCACAGTGAGGCAAAACTGAATAATAGACACACGGAGTATGAAAGCAACACCCCTCCATAGTTAAGAATTTAATTTAATAGCTAGCTGCAAACATGTAATCAGAAGTTAAAGCCAGAGAGAACATGGATTCACCTTGTGCCATATGCAGAGTATGCAGGGAGAAATTAAGGTGGTTCACACCACATGGGGGAGTTGTATCAATACTGTGGGAGCCCCAGACATAAGGCTACCTTAAAGGACAGGTGAAGGGTAAGCAAAAAACATGAGAAAGTTTTGTCATCGTTTTGAATTGGGGAATTTCTTAAAGATGTTTTCCCTCTCTTTTCCAAAGCATAAAGTAGAAAGGGCAGAGATGGACCTCAGCCCAAGGCCTCAGACAAAGAGATCTAAGAATGGTGTACAGTGCTTCTGTTAGTAATGAAGTGTGTACATTGTATGACTAACGAGAGACATGTGAGTTACTAGCAGTGACTCCTTTCTCCCTTCAAACTGCACAAGACACAGGTGTACCCAGATCTGGTTGGTTTAGGGAATTTTCCCTTTGATATTGATATAAAGCTTTTATAGTTTTTATATTTGGGCTTAATCAGAGATGAGAAGCTTGACTTCACACCATTGTAACAGCACTGCCTGGACATTATGATGCAGATATATGGGAAGTGTAAGTAATTTTGAAGCTGGGAACAACATGATTATATGAAAAGTGCAATGAAAAATCTTCATTGCCTTGTGGGAACAGGCTATTTGAATGATTAGAGACAGTAGCTTGTGTATGTATTTTTAAAACTTAGGACAATCATTTTTACCACTAAGAAGAAGCCACCAGGACAATTTTTTTTTTTCTTAAGATGGGGTCTCGCTTTGTAGTTCAGGCTGGCCCTGAGCTCACTATGTGTAGCCCAGGAAGCCTCGAACTCAGCAATCCTCCTGTCTCTGCCTCCCGAGTGCTGGGATTACAGGTGTGAGCTACCACGCCCAGCACTGTGTTACGTGGTATTGATGGCTGGTGGGCATGAGTCACCACGCCCAGCATTGTATGTGGTTACCGGAATCGAACTCAGGGCCTTGCGCTTGGGAGGCAGGCACCGGAACCACTGAGCTAAATCTCTGGCCCCACCAGGACAATTTTGAAATCACTAAATCGAAACCTGAGAAATGAAAGCCACCTTTTGTTTCCCCTTTGTTAAGTAAAATCAAGAGCAGAATTAAGGTGCTGGGTTGCCATCTTTGTTCTCATTCATTCTTGCTGTCTCTTCCTTTCCATTAGGCAATGTGTGAGAAGTAGGAATGGAATCCAGTCTTCTCACATGTTAATAATACAACTTATATTTAATACTTTTCTTAGATTTTGTAGAGCTTTAAAAACTATTTGATATGGAGATAACACGAGCAGGAGAGTTTTAGTATAACTTCAGGCTTCCAAGATCAATTGCATAACTGGATTTCTAAATTTGTGTTCATGAAGTTGCAATAAGGAAAGGTATTTGAATCAGGACACTATTTTTAAAAGAAATATGGTTACAAATGCTGCAGATTAATTTATTATAAATCAGGATTAATCGAGTTCATATACCTGTCCTCATTTGAAGAAATATTAATAATTAGTTATATTTTAAACCTATAGCATAGGGCTTTAGAGTTGCTATAGTAATTCATTTTTAAAAATCCAATAGATCTATGGAAAACTACAATGCTTGTTTATCAATTATTGGAAAAACAGTGCCATATCCTATATTTAAAAGATCAGTTTCTTCCTTCGAGTTAACTGTAAGTTGGCACACATTTTTCAGCAAAAGCATTTTCAATTAGCATCAAATGAAAGCAATGTAAATCATTACTCATTGATGCAAGTAAAATTAATTATATAAAATAATACATCCCTAGTTATTTATGAAATATTTGTTGTAAAGTACTTTTGCAGAATAAATCTATACAAAATAAAAAAAAAGCAGCTGTATGCAGTTCTGTTTTTTCTTCAGTAGGACAGAAAACTATTTTCTGATGACAATTATTGCCAGGGATATACTATGAATTACCCTGGTCCAGTGTAGGTTTTGGCTTACATCAGATAATGTTGGCTGTGCAGTTCTCTGAAGCTTAGTGGCTAAGCACAATATTTGTCATCTTGTGATTCTCCAGTTTGGGAATTGGTTTGACTGTAGCTGGGCCACATCCCTTTGGGCTTACCTGCCTCATTCGTGCAACTGCAAGTAATTTCTACATGCCCTCAGGCCAATTGGCCTTACCTTATCTTTCTTGTGTCCTGTGTTGTTCAGAGCTACTTTACATTTTGGTGATTTTTTTTTTTTTTGAGACAGAGTCTCGCTTTGTAGTTCAGGCTGGCCCTGAGCTCACTATGTAGCGCAGGCAAGCTTCGAACTCAGCAATCGTCCTGTCTCTGCCTCCCAAGTGCTGGGATTATAGGCGTGAGCCACCATGCCCGGTTTGGTGATGTTTTAAAAGCAGTAGATGACAACACCTCCACAGGAAAAACACATTCCAGTTTCCTCTTGTGGTACATTTCATATATTCCCAGTCCCAAATGCAGCTACATGATCAGTTCTCAGTCTTGCAGAGAGCATGCTCAAGGACAAAAAAGTTATAATCTGCAAACAGTTTGCCTTATTTCACTCACTCTATGGCTGTCCTAGTTAACACCTTGTTTAGACAGGCACACCTCACATGTCCTCTAGATGCCCATGAGTTCATTGTAAATCAAGCTCAGATATAGGTGACACTTCTTAGACGCTTTCTGTACTAAGTTTTTCTGATGTGGCTGCAATGTACAAGCCAAACCAGAGTTTTCAGAAAACTTGAAATACAGCCCTAATAATGAAGAAATGTGCAAGCTTTTGAACAGGTTATATTTGCTCAAGCTCATTGCTCAAAACAATCATAAGATCAAATCCAAAGTCAGTAAGATGATCTTCCAAAAATGAGGTTACTGAAGGTCTAAATGAATTCTAGAATGTATGGTAGATATTGTGAAATAGAAAATATTCAAAAGGGTAAATAAAGAAGGGGAAGAAAATTTTTGAAGTTTAAAAAAGGAAACAAAGCATATGTATATAGGGACTGGGGGGGGTTGTAGGATGGTCAGTGGAATAGGAAAAAATGAGACTTAAGTAACATCATGCACTGGTACAAATTTTCAAGGTTTTTCACAATCATGATATGTGTATGAAATGTACCAATAAAGAATTAATTTCCAAAATGAGGTTATATGGATGAGCCACCATGCCAAGATTTCAGTATTTGCAGTGGTGAATGAAAAGGAAGTTAAGAGTAAAACTATCACCTTGATTTATTTTATTGTGAGAATGCTACATTTATCACTGTTTTTAATGCATTCAGGATACTTAATATGCTTTGTAATCGAATAAATATTAAAATTCTAAAATTTATATTTCCTAAGAAGAACAAGTAGAGTGGGAAAGAATACATCTAAATAGTCTTTCTTTTCTTGCTAGCCAACAGCTTGAGATGATACAATTAGTATAGGTGGTACAATGTACTCCACATTTCAAATCCATGAAAATTCCCTCAATTAAGTTTATCTGAACTGCCCTCTGTCTATATTTTCATTATAAATCTTGGAATTCTCTGTTAACATTCAACTACAGCAGGACATGTATTGTGCCTAAGTAAACCATTCTTAATTTTCCTTATGATTTCTGTACACTATGACGTATCTAGAAAGGCCAATTTTGTTTAAAAATTTGTCAAATTCTAAATGTTAGTGTGTATAAAACACTAAGAGTATGCAGAATTAAGGAAGGCTCTGGTCATGTTTGCCTTAATTTTGTATTTTCAGCCCCTAGAAAAGGGAGAGAAATGTGACTGGGGAAATATAATTGAGGAATTTTTAAAATTCAATTCTTTATTGGTACATTTCATATATAGCTCACAATCACACCCAACACTGGGGAATTAGTACCAGTATATGACACAAGTTAATTCTCATTTTACCCATATCCCTACCCACCCCACAACCCCCACCTCCTATATACATGTTCTTTCTTTTTCTTTCCAAATCATTTTTATTCTTTCCCATCATTATTTTCCCCTACCACATTCCCTTTCAATATTTCTTATTTCACACAATCTATCATACATTCTAGAACTCAATTACATTTACAGATTCTCATACCAGGGAAAAGATACAGTATTTACATATCTGAAATCTATTTATTTCCCTTATTAGTGAGTCCTAAGAAGATTTTTTAATAAAATGGAATATTACTCTGCCATAAAGAATGACAAGTTTCAATCATTTATGTTCAAATGGATACAGCCTGAGGAAATTTTGACATCATTCTTATACCAGGCAGATGAATCATAGGTGAGATGTCTTGGAAAGAGAATAATGGCACTGATAAACTTGGATCCTGCTTAGAGAACACACAGACTCTTAGAGGAGGTAATTTTTAACTGAGACAAAATAGAGACCAATAAAAATGTAGCACTAGGTATCTGTTCATGTGACCAGTTCAAAGACAATATTGCTGAAGAATGAGAAAAGATTACATACTATGAGATATCAGCAACAATGAAATAACTTGTTATGAATGTTTTTAGAATACAAAGGAATTAGTAAAAAATAAATAACAAAGAGTTTTACAGGGCTGGAGATTTAGCTCAGAGGTTCTGGTGCCTGCCTCGCAAGCACAAGGTCCTGAGTTCAATCCAGTAACCACATACAACAATGCTGGGCGTGGTGACTCATGCCCACCAGGAATCAACCAGCAATCAGCACCACATACCACAGTGCCGGGCATGGTGGCTCACACCTGTAATCCCAGCACTCGGGAGGCAGAGATAGGAAGATTGCTGAGTTCCAGGCTTGCCTGGGCTACATAGTGAGCTCAGGGCCAGCCTGAACTACAAAGCAAGACCCTGTCTCAAAAAAAAAAAGTTTTAGGAAATATTACTAAAAATGAAAGCAAATACTAATGAAATACAGATATAAGTAAATAAAACCATGAAAAGACTTGTTTTAACAGATATTTGTAGTATATCTGAAATCCAGGACACTGATAATATCAGCTATTGTCAAGTACCCAAATCAAAAGAACAGGTTCCTTGCTGTTAGGGCTGTAAAAAAGTACAGACACTTTGAAAATTTAGTGATTTCTTACAAAACTATATATATATTCTCAGTAAAAGAATATAGTAATTTTGCTGCCTAACATTTACCGAAAAGTGTTGAAAGCTTATGTCAACAGAAAAATCTGTACAGCTAAGTTATTGCAACTTTACTTGTAATTTTCAAAACTTGGAAATTATCAAAATGTCCTTCAGTAGGTGAAAGGATAAGCTGTGGTCTATGTAGACAATATATCCAAAAGAAAGAAAAAATGAAGTAAATTATCAAGGCTTGAAAATACAGGAAGGAAAGTTAAATGTGTATTACCAAGTGGAAGAGAAATCTAAATCCTGTGCAACTACATGGCATTTGGAAAAGGCAAATCTATGAATACAATAAAAAGATTAGAAATTTTCAAAGATTAGAGAAGAGAGGACGAGCAGACTGTACTAAAAGCAATAAAA
>PVIC010050959.1:0-12626 GCA_004025085.1 Thryonomys swinderianus
TTAAAGGATTATGTGGGGGCTGAGGATTTGGTGGTTCCAGTGTTGACCTTGCAGGTGCAAGGTCCCTAGTTCAATTCCTGGTACCAGTAAGGAGGGAGCGAGAGACAGACAGCAGAGACAGAAACAGAGAGAGAGAGAGAGAGAGAGAGAGAGAGAGAGAGAGAGAGAGAGAGAGAGAGAGAGAGAGAATTATGTGGATGCATTATTTCTCTGCAAAAATCTTTTATGCTGAGTTAAAAATATGTACACACTATTAATACTTCAATTTTTAGAAAACTCCAACCAAGTGAAAGACTTAATTGGCATAGAGGAAATATGATTGATTATTCTTTCCTGGAATGTTTTAGAAAAATGGTCTCATAGTTTTCCTTCCTCTTACCATCTTTTTAAAAGAACTCTGTAAATACAGCAGCTTACCAAAGAAAAACTCATGGAAAAAAAGATAGAATTGCAAAATTTTTCGTGTAGAATTGATTCTGAAAGGGCTTGACCAATCATAGGGTGGCCCCGACTAGATGTAGTGTGGCCATTGCAATTATTTTTCAATCAGTGTAATGTGAACAAAATTATGAACATCATAAAAGTGCACTACACAACTTATTATAAGACACCACAAATGTGTGCACATTCTTTACACACTCTGTCCTCTTTTTTACTGACTCTGTATTTCTGGTAATGAGACATTAGAGGTAATCAAAGCTTCTGGACTAAATGGGGATTCATGAATTACCACGTGGAGGAAACCAGAAAACACCACAGATTATAATGTGAGTAGGAAATAAAATTGCATAGAGGGATCAGGTTATTTTCAATTGTTTTTCTGCAGGTGGTGATTACGTATCAAACAAATGGTTCATCAGCTCCACTGACAAATATGAGATGACTGGGCAGGACGATGGATGATTTCTATGGCGACAGCAAAAAAAAAAAAAAAAACACCACACTTACAAGATCTCCAGATGTATCGTAGTGACTGATTTGCTCACATCCTTACCATACTCTAATAAGCTTTTCACTATCAAGTATAATCCCAAGCTGTTTCATTATTCCTAGGTTCAGTGACCTCAGTCTTTGGCCAGAGAAAGATAATACCCAGCAACATATCCTCCCAAACTGCCAAGGAAGAACCATTTCACACACTGTACAAAGGCTTCGGTACCTAAAGGAGTTTAGAGGCAGAAAGTCTGTATGAATCAGCCGTTCCAAAGGGAAGATGAGCTGTCTGGGGATCTGAGATCCCCAAGTCAGCAGCTGTGCACTATTGCAGAATACACAGATTTTGCTTCTCCCCTCTTCTCCAGCTACTTCATACCTGACACTCCCTGTAACCAAATCACTGTCACTAGAAACAATCATCCCCTATCTTTGACTATCTAATAAAATAAAATTATGGAATTATCATTGATGTATCTTCTCTAACAGAGTTGTATCATTTATCTTATTTAAATATTGGCATTTTCTTATTTTTTCTTCCGCAAAGGCCTTTGTCTTTATCATAACGTCAGTCATTTTTTAAAAAATAAGTTTATTGGCTCATTTTAAGTACACATGATGATCATGTTTATCAGAGTTCATACCTGTACATGAAATGCCTTGATTCTTTTTTTTTCTATTCCATTGTCCTCCCTTCATACCATTCAATCTCCTATATATATAAGCTTTGTTTCCATTTTTTTTTGTTTTTTTTTTGAGACAAGGTCTCGCTTTGTAGTTCAGGCTGGCCCTGAGCTCACTATGTAGCCCAGGCAAGCCTCAAATTCAGCAATTCTCCTGCCTCTGCCTCCCAAGTGCTGGAATTACTGGTGTGAGCCACCATGCGTGGCACTCTGGTGTGTGGTATTGATTGCTGGTAGGCGTGAGTCACCACATCCAGCATTGTATGTAGTTACCAGGATCAAACTTAGGACTTTGTGCTTGCTAGGCAGGCGCCAGAACCACTGAGCTAAATCTCTGGCCCAAGGTTAGGTAGAAGTCTTGAAGATACTGGCACAGAGAAATACGTCATGAACAAAATCTTAGCAGCATAGGAACTAGCAGAAAGATCCAACAATTGGAATTTCATCTTATTAAAAAGCTTCTACACAGCAAGAGAAACCACCAACAGAGCAAAAAGACCACCCACAGTCGTATTTTTTTTATTAGCTGTTCCTCAGACAAGGACTGCTATCTAGAATATATAAAGAATTTAAATATCAGTCCCCACAAATTTAAAGACCCAATTCAAAAATGAGGATCTGGGCTGGAGGGTTAGCTCAGTGGTTCCGGCACCTGCCTCATAAGCGCAAGGACCTGAGTTCGATCCCCAGTAACCACATATAATGCTGGGCGTGGAGACACGCCCACCAACAATCAACACCGCATACCACAATGCCGGATGTGGTGGCTCATGCCTGTAATCCCCGCACTGGGGAGGCAGAGACAGGAGGATTGCTGAGTTCGCGGCAGCTTGTCTGGGCACCATAGTGAGCTCAGGGCCAGCCTAAACTACAAAGCGAGACCCTGTCTCAAAAAAATGAGGATCTGAAATGAACAGAGGAAGTAAGAACAGTGAATAAACAAAGAAATGCTCAACATCACTGGTCACTCAAGAGATGCAGATGAAAACAACACTGAGATTCTATCTTACTCCAGAAAGAATGGCTGCTATCAACAATCCAACCAATAAAATATACTGGGGAGAAAGTAATGTTTTTAGTGTTTTCTTTTCCTTTAGAGTTTTGAGACAGGGTCTCTCTTTGCAGTTCAGGCTGGCCTTGAACTCACAGCAATCCTCCTGCCTCTGCCTCCCTAGTGCTGGGATTACAGGTGTGAGCCACCACCCCCAGCGAGAAAGTAGTTGTTTTTGTGCATCCTGTTCCTGTTTTAAATCATTTCATACCCCTTTCTCTATACAATGTGTGCACATCTTCGCCCACTGTCATATGATTTTCTGATCCCTTTTTTTCTTTACTCCAATAATCTTACTCTTCATCACGTGGCATGTTTTGGAATAACAGGCTGTGTCCAAATGTAATTTACTCAACAAAAGTTAGGTATATTTCAGTTAGTGGTTAACCTTCACTAATAGAATTGTAATTCTTGACATATAATGCTGTTAAAAAATATTATATTGCTGCTTTTCCAAACCATTAATTTTGGATTATTTGTTACAACAGTACCCACTAGTGAAGGGTAACTAACATTTTAGTTAAATGCTTAACTTTACCACCCACAGGTATGATAACTCCAGGAAAATAAATCAACTTCTGTGAATTTTTCTTTCATATCTAAAACAAGAAAAATTATTCTTCACTTGATAAACTCACAGTTAGTTGTGAATAATGAAAAAAGTGTTTGGAAAGTACTGAAATAACAAACACCTGTTGGGTGTTAATATTATTCAGTATCAATATTAACCCTCAAGTGTTTCTGTAATGACTTTTCTGTCTACTACAGGGATTTGTAAGTTCTTATTTTCACTAAGTGTTAATCAGAGGGTAAGAAAAAAACAGTAAGAGTTAAGGATTATGTCATCTGGCCAAGGACACAATCCATTTAGGAACTTTGAAAACTCTTGTCAGTGTACAGAAAGTGAAATTTTCTGCCTTGCTCAGGTAATCAGGCTTCCAAGTCTGTGTACTTCTTTTGACTAGATTGACAAAACCATGTCTATAATATTTATTACAATATTGTTTACAAGAGCCAAGATACAGAATCACCCTGTGTGCCCAGAAATGGCTGACCAAGTAAAGAAATGTATATGTAGGTAGAGGGACACTATCCAGTCATAAAAAGAAGCAAATTTTATCAGTTTCAGCAACATAGATAGAACTGAAATGTATTATGCTAAGTAAAATAAACCGGACATAAACAGGCAGATGTCACATAATCGTGCTTATATGTGGATTCCAAAGCAATGATCCTATAGAAGCAAAGAGTAGAACGGTAGCTTGGGAAATGAGGAAGATATTTATCAAAGAATACAAAATTTTAGTAAGGGAGAAATGAAAAGATCTGTTGTATAACAAGGTGATTAAATTTAATAACCTCATATTATGCTTTGTCTTAATGGATAAAACACAAATATTTAAATACAAATAACAGGAAGCCCTGACATTTGTGATAACATACAAAAAACTATAAGCCATTATGTTAAACAAAATAAAGGCACAGAAAGCAAAAGATTGTATGATCTCCTTGTATGTGGAATCAAAAAGTGAAACTCATAGAAGGAGAGAGTAGAATGATGGTTATCAGGAGCTGGATACGGGAAGATTGGAGTGCTGTTAATAAAGGATGCAAAATTTCAAAATTGGTTAGAAAAAGTACAAGGTATCTGTTGCACAACATGGTCATTTCCAATTAATAATTTATTGTGCTTCTGAAAAGTGATAAGAAAGCGGATGTGTGTTCACAGAAACAGGATGGCGACAGGGCATGGAAAGGTGGAGGGAGGGCGCCCAACAGGAAACAGAGACGAGAATAGATCCTTCCGGGTCGCACCACGCGTGACCTGCAGGGACCCGAGCTCCGCCTCCTCCTAGCACGTGAACCCCACAATCCATGCACACTCCAAACACCCCAGACTTCAGAGGATCATTTAGATCCAAATCACAATACTTAGCAATTTCATAGACATCTAATTCCCTTAAAAAAGGAAAGCATATTTTCACAAAATTTAAAAATATATTTGACTGAGAGAATAGTATAAAAAAGAAAACTGATATTGAGTTGAAACAAATCAATTTATTTCTTGCTCTGAAAACTTAATGACACCATTCTGTAAAATGTCAGGTATGGGAGCATACACTGTACATATTTACAAGGATTTTCATTAGGAACTTTTATAAAATGCTTTTTTAAAAAAACCCTCTTAGGGGAAAAAAAAAAAAACCCTCTTAGGCTGGAGACTTAGCTCAGTGGTTCCGGTGCCTGCCTCACAAGCGAAGGCCCTGAGTTTGATCCCGGTAACCACATACAATGCTGGGCGTGGTGACTCACACCCACCAACCATCAATACCACATACCACAGTGCTGGGCGTGGTGGCTCACGCCTGTGATCCCAGCACTCCGAGTTTCAGGCTTGCCTGGGCTACATAGTGAGCTCAGGGCCAGCCTGAACTACAAAGGGAGACCCTGTCTCAAAACAACAACAACAATAACAACAACAAAAACCCTCTTAACCAAAAAAAAAAAAAAATGGAATGAGTGTGTAAATAATGACACACAATTTGCATGTAGGAAGAAATTTTAGCTACATAGGAAAGAGTCTAAGTTTAAAAGTAAAGTATAAAGTTACCAGAGCTGGCTCAATAACTTTATCCTAAGATGCTTATTTCTGAAATCAGTGTTGGAAGAAAATAGAGCACTACCCCTGACTGTCCAGACAGGGTAACATCAAGAGTGGTATCTACTCCCTCCTCCCCTCCTTCTCTTTCTTCCTCTTTTCCAACACTGGGCATGACAGAGAGGAATCTTATTTCATGCATAGGAAATTACTTCTACCTTTCACACAGGATTATCTTACTAATCTCTGCAATACATAAACGTTTTTATTAGTACTATAAAAACTGAATGATAATCAGCAAGTGGAAACCTACAGAAACATATGTACTTATTGTTAAGTTGCAGTTCTTCTGAGTATAATTTGCCTTTATCAATATCCACAGAGCAGTAAAAAGATTTGTTTATTAACATGTGTGTGATCTGTTTTGTTTACTTATTTACCATTACTGTAAGAGTAGGCAGCACAAACTCAGAATCCAAAATGCTCAGATTTTGGATGAATGTTTATGTGCTGAAAAATACATAATTTACTTATATACGTTTTCCTTGTATTTGAAAAACTATCATCTCTTTATGAGTTGCATTTCCTTTGGAAAACATTTACAATTTACAAACATTTTCAGTTACTGCACATGATGAATTGTATATACAATGTTGTATTTAAACAAACATGTATTTTACATAGAATACTGTAAACAGTAAATATATGGTTATAGAGATTTTTTCTTAAGTTTTTTGAGAGAGGGTCTTGCTTTGTAGTTCAGGCTGGCCTTGACCTCACTATGTAGATCAGGCAAGCTTGGAACTCAGCAATCCTCTTGCCTCTGCCTTCTGAGTGCTGGGATTACAGGTGTGAGTCACCAGGCCCAGCATTGTGGTATGTGGTTACCTGGATTGAACTTGGGACCTTATGCTTGCCAGGCAGACGGTGGGACCATTGAACTAAATCCCTGGCCCCTAGAAGTTTTAAACTATTTCTTAGACATTTTGTTTTACTAATCTAAACTTAACAGCTGCAAAACTTGAATTCTGTTAGCAACACATATGAAAATAATTTCTTGACATTATAATCTATATTTTATATAGTTTGAGGAAATATTAAATTATGAACTTCATTATTTTGAGGTTATATTGCCTAAAATCATACACCTCATTACTCCTATTTCCTTTTCTGTTTTATTTTCTTCTTATCATCATTTACTATATTTTAAATTCATTTCTTCATCTATTGTGGGATCTTTGAAGCCAAGTATTTTCCCCCTACTTCTGTTATTGTTGTATACCAAGGACCTATAATGATGGACGAATACATTATTCAAAATTTCTCTCTGTTAACAGTTCAGAATAACAGTGTATTTATTACAAGTAATGTTTATTGATCTCATTTAATGTAAAGCACCATTTAAGCATTTTGTATCTATTCCTTTATTCATTCTCCTCATCCTATCTCTATGGCTGGAATCAGAGCACTGAAGAATTAAACAAATCTTACTCTAACAGCAGGACACCTAGAGCCGCATTCTCTCCTGCTTATACACCTTCTATTACCCTTGTGTTTTTATGGATATCTTTTTTCCCAAATATCTTCATTCTAAACAGAGTTTCTTTAGTGATATTTATACAAAATTAAAACAAGAAAACTTTAAATGAGCTACGTATCTCTTTACCTATCCTAGTTCCAATCAGTGTCCTTCCTGTACATGTGTCTTTGCCTATAAGTCTTTAATCTCTTCTTCTAGCTTCTTCTTCTAACGGACAACTTGTTCAACAGGATAGTAGCAAATTGTTACCAGCAAGATCGTATAAAACTGGCTGGACATGGATTTTCATGTTCTTTCCATTCCATCTTTATATGTGCCTGAAACATTAAAATGACAGTCTGTTTTTCAAAGTACATAAGTCAAAAGCACATAACCGGAAATTATACAAACTGAACACACTTCTGTGAATGGCCTACAAATTAAGAAATAAGATATTAGTATCACAGCAAAATTTACCACATCCAGGCCCAGAGATTTAGGTCAGTGGTTCCGGTGCCTGCCTCGCAAGAGCAAAGTCCCTGGTTTGATCCCAGTAACCACATACAATGATAAAATATCGGATGTGGTGACTCACGCCCACCAGCAATCAATACCACATACCACAGTGCTGGGCGTGGTGGCTCACACCTGTAATCCCAGCATTTGGGAGGCAGAGACAGGAGGATTGCTAAATTCGAGGCTTACCTGGGCTACATAGTGAGCTCAGAGCCAGCCTGAACTACAAAGCGAGACCCTGTCTCAGAAAAAAAAAAAAAAAATTACCACATCCTCTCTTCTAGTCATTTCCTTGACAGCAGTGTACAAGTTTTACCTAGCTTGCACAGATGGAAGAAAAATATATAAAAGAATGTAAAAGCCTGTACATATTTTTTTACATCTTTCTGCTCAACATCTTTTTTTAGGATTCATCTGTTTTTATATCCTTTAGTTGTGTCCCATTCATTCTCAATGCTTAAGTCTTCCGCTGAATCGATGTTTCTCTAGCTAGAGAAATATCTACTGTCTTCAGATATTTATATTTTTAAAATATATGTTTAACTATAAAAATGGGAGCATTTTTCTATTCCTAATTTTCTTACGCATTTTCTTTTAAATGAAAGATATTTAAAGCTTCTTGCTTTTATACACTGATACAATCTTAACATGTATGATTGAATAAATTAATTAATTACCCTGATATATGTATTCCTTCTCATATGGAAGTATTTTCATATTCAGCTTTTTTAGTCCCAATATTTCATTTACTCTTTCACATTTATACTCATAATTACAGCGAGTAGAGTTCCTTTTAAGTAAAGTGTGTTTTTAATAACATATTGCCTTACAATAGCTAAGAATGTTATAAATTACTATACATGCCTTTTTACAGAGCACTTAGTGCATAAGGCACAGTTGTTATATATACTATTATATATATATATATACTGTTATATCTACTGTTATATATACTATAGTAATATACTATTACTATAATATCAAATGTTTTAGTATCTAGATAAATCAATTTCCTTCCTTTCCATTAATATTTGCTGATACTGATCTCTACACTGATGACCCATCTAATTCCTGGGCCTCACAATTTTCATTGCTCACTTCCAGTATCATTGATTCCATTTTTGGTAAGGAAAATAAAAAGAGAATAGAAAGAAAACATGGAAACAAAGCGTTTGTGACTAGAAAGTGGAAGGAGGGGTTGAAGGGCAGGAAGGGGACTGAACCAAGATTTATCATATAACCATTATTTCAGTCTGTAGTCCTGTTATTACGTAGGCCAACCCACCACTTGGGTGGCCGATCTCCTCTTTTTCCCTACTAAAGAACAGTGCTTTTGATATGTTCTCCTCTCTCACTTATATTGTGTTTTTCTTTTTCTCCTGAACTGTTCCTATCATGAGAAAATCAAGCTATCATATCATATTTTATGGAAAACATTGCATGAGCTTCTCATTTGCAAATGTTAAAAATTCATTTTCCAGAACAATTTTATGAGATTTCATTCTTATTTACTGATTTCCTTGCCTGCCTTCCTTTCCAGAACCCACTGCAAAAGACCTTCCCCTCCTCCCTCTGTAAAACTCATGCTGGGAAAGGTGGAGAGTGGGACACAGGGAGGAAAAGTAAAAATGATCAAGATGCAAAATGTATATGTGCCAGTTACAAAAAACGAAAGCAATTATTATGTATTGCAAATATGTACTGATCAAATGATTAGAAAAAAGAAAAGTTTTTAAATATATAAAAGACAAAAGAACACCTGAATATTTAAATTTTTTAAATTGCATTAAGAAGTAAGTATTGCTATTAGACCCCCTTAAAATACCCCCTCTTGGTTCAGACACACTTTCCTCATCATTCTTGCCACTTTCTAAAGTATTTCTGGAAGTTGTCTTCATGAACGTCTTTACAAACCATGAACAAAACGAGGGTGACAAGTGTTGCCAGGCGCTAGCCAATGGGAAGGCAAGTTCATAAAACATAACAGCGGGGATCCACTTTGACCTTTTCTAATGAATACAACTCTGAACATTCGGGTGGGCAGTTCTGTGTAGACTTTCAAGTGTTGTTGTGGAGAGAACAAAGACTATTACTGGAGACACAGAAACTATTACTGGGTCATACTATAGCTCAAAGTTTTACATTTTGTTTCACTGTGAAATTGTTTTCCAAAGTAGCTTTTTTTGATATTATAATTTTACCAGTATTTATGAGAGTTGCAATTTCTCCACATCTTTGTCAAGATTTACACTGTGTCTTTTTAACTTTAGCTATACTATTGGGTGTCCAGAGAAATTGTTAAGTAGTTTTCATTTACATGTTTCTAATGATGATATTGAGCATCTTAATGTTTCTTGTCAATTTGAACATTAAGATTTTTAACACATAAATGTATGTACATAGAAGGGGAATCAAGGGATGAAGGAAGACAGGAAGGAAGAAAGGGAAAGTAAGTGTATGTACCAATTTTCTACAAGAATGTAAGCATGTACTACACAAATGTACTAATAAAATAATTAAAAGTAACTAAATTAATAAGACAAAGAGAACAACTCAAAGTGAAATGAAGACAGAGAAAAATGAACCTGTCTTTCAAAAAATATAAACCTAGTTCAACTTGGTGGAGAAGAAAGGAACTCATAAATATAACATAAAAAACTGATATATCTATAAGATACTGTGCAGTTAAAAATAAAATTAATTGTAAAGAACAATTATATTCAAAGTGGTAAATTTGTTTCTCACAGAGTTATGGGTAAGATTCTAAATTTAATTCATATGTAGAGCTTAACAGAGAAGAAAATATATTCAGAAAAAGCCAAATATACTACTGTTGGAGAAAGAAAAAAAGTGACCCAGGAATGTTGAAGACAAACCTTTCCTTATAAGTTCATGTATTTTTCAGTTCATACTTTTGCAAATACTTCAAATTCAAGGGTTACAGATTCAATCTTATGTTTATACCCAAAAATTCAGAAGATAGCTTTAATTTCAAATTTATAGTATAAATTTAAGAGTAACTTTAATAGAAATTTAATGCATGTAAAGTAACTAACACGTGCTTTCTTTTATATAATACATATTATTTCTGAACCTTAGACATATAAAATAATGAACATTTTTGGCATTTCTGCTTTTTTTTTTTTTTTTTTTTTTTTTTTTTTTTTTTTTTTTTTTTTTTTTTTTTTTTTTTTGAGACAGAGTCTTTCTTTGTAGTTCAGCCTGGCCCTGAGCACACTATGTAGCCCAGGCAAGCCTGGAACTCAGCAATCCTCCTGTCTCTGCCTCCCAAGTGCTGGGATTACAGGCATGAGCCACCACCCAGCACTGTGGTATGTGGTATTGATGGCTGGTGGGCGTGAGTCACCATGCCCAGCATTGTATGTGGTTACGGGAATGAACTCAGTGCCTTGCTCTTGCGAAGCAGGCACTGGAACCACTGAGCTAAATCTCTGGCCCAGCATTTCTGATTTTTGGATTTAGTACAGTTCAGTGTTGCCATTTAAAACTTGATCTATATCTACTAGATTTGACCAAACAAGTATTTTGTTCTTGTATAAATGAGATTCACTTATACATTAAATAAAAGCTCTATGTGAGATTAATAGCATATTCTTAAATTTATAGGAGCCCTAAAGACATTTTTGCCTCTTGTCAGTATGTTAATAACATGTAAACCTGTTAAAGGAACCTTAAGTTTTTCTTAAGAATAACAACTAGGGCCAGAGATTTAGCTCAGTGCTTCCAGTGTCTGCCTAGCGAGCACAAGGTCTTGAGCTCAATGCCTAGTAACCACATACAACAATACCAGCCATAGTTGACTCATGCCCACCAGCAATATGTACCAAATACCATAAAGCCAGGTGTGGTGGCTCATGCCTATAATCCTAGCACTCATGAGGCAGAAACAGGAGGATAGTTGAGTTTGAGGTTTGTATGGGCTACACAGTGAGCTCAAGGCCAGCCTGAAATACAAAGCGAAACCATGTCTCAAAAAAAGAAAAAAGAATAAAAACTAAATTGATATATATTTAATGTTTTTATATAGCTGTGATACAAATTATCCCTAACGACCTGTTTTAGTAATTATGCCATAGTACTTGTTATCATAAAATTCTGTTTTCTCATGATTTTAAACTTTCCCTATAAAACTCTAAAATTGTTTTCTATAAATATTCCACAAAAAAGTTACTTCCTATGTACATAAACCTATATAGTATGCTAGGATGGTAGGAAGTTAACTACATTACAGTTAAAATACAGCACAGACCCTTACTACTAATGTGGATAATGACTAATCAAAGAGGTAGCTGTTCCCTGGTCAAAGTTAATATTTCCAAGTGCCTAATATCCAGATAAGATGAGAATAGTTAAGATCAAAACCTACCAATCCACTTCAGTGCTGGAGTAACTGATCATCAATAACTGAATGTTCAGCAACTGACTTTGAAGATGAAAGTTATAAATGATACCTAGGCTAAGAAGACAGCCCACTTTTCAGCCTTTGTCCACCAAGGTGAGCCAGAGGTCATGATGGGAACTCTCCAGTGAGTGACCTGACCACCAAATCAGGGAGTTCACTGGATCTGATGGGACAGAAGTCAACCAGAGAGTGTTGTACTAAAACTAGAGTCCCAAAAGACAGAAATGTCTTACATGTTTCCAAGAGAATGCATATGGTCTGACAAAGGTCATGACTCATCCTGGAAGATGATATAAGGAGTAGATGGAAACCAGAGGAGTAAAGAGGTTCCCCACAAGGCTGCCAAAATAATCACATAGAAGTCTTAATTGGCCTTGATAAAGTTAGAGAGATGATAGATAGACAGATAGATAAACAGACAGATAGTTAGAAGGGAATTAAGCAGGATAAAACAAGTATAGACAGAAAAGGAAAAGAAAATCTATCTCCTCATCTTCAAAGTCATCATAAACCTGGACATTTCTTTTTTACCTGCAAGTAGTCCATTCCTCTTTACCACAGTAGACTTAATTTTCACCTGGAAAATGAGCCATTATATTCTCATTCTCTCTTTCCCCTCTCTCTCTCTCTCTCTCTCTCTCTCTCTCTCTCTCTCTCTCTCTCTCCCCTCCCTCCCCCTCCCTCCCTCTTTCCCTCTCTCTCTCACTCTCCCTCCCTCCCTCTCTCTCTCCTTGCTCTCTCTTCCTCTCTCTCTCTCTATTTTGAGTGTGTACTTTCAAATTTTGTCTTATAAATCCTTTTATGCCTCTTAATGAGAATTAACTCCTGTCATATACTGATACAAATTCCTCAATGCTGAGTGTGATTGTGAGCTGTATATAAAATGTACCAATAAAGAATTC
>PVIC010050960.1:0-12648 GCA_004025085.1 Thryonomys swinderianus
TTAGCTAACTTCAAATGAATTTAACTTCTAGTTGGGGAGAATTCACATAATCACATAAAACAATCTGATATGCATGGGTAGCATCTCCTATCAAAGTTATATTCCACCAATCAGGAATTCTTGGAATCATTGCAAGACCCACCAAAACATCCAGCTACACATACACTCACAGTGGACTTGGCTGTGTTGAGGGAGCTTAAGAACAGCAAAGTAATTAGGGCTTTACTGAATTGCAAATCACAGAGATCTTTTATAACAACAAAAGACATTCTATGCTCTGGAACCTATAATATATTTTACGCTTATGTGTTATTGGTTTATAATAGACAAAAGTCATAAGACTAAATTCTTTAAATTATAAAAATGTTCTTAATTCTGCATTCATGAAATTCACAAAGCAAATAAATTGAATCAGCCCTTAAATTTTAAGGAAGATGCTGAATTCTTCTACATTACTTATCCTTATCCCTGTGACATTTACTAAATTGCCCTTATATCCTTTCTGTGGCTACAGATTTTGTGTGTGTGTGTGTGTTTGTGTCCTGTTATCTTCTAAACTATTAACTACAAATGTATGTTGCAGAACTATTTAGAACTGAGTAGATAAACCACAAATATAATCCCTATTTTAAGGCTGGGAACTAGCTAGAAATTTGAATAGGAAAGGTTCCTTTTTTTTTTTTTTGAGACAGGGTCTCGCTTTGTAGTTCAAGCTGGCCCCTGAGCTCACTACATAGCCCAGGCAAGCCTTGAACTCAGCAATCTTCCTGCCTCTGCCTCCCGAGTGCTGGGATTACAGGTGTGAGCCACCAAGCCAGGTGAGGAAGAGTCACTCTTAATATCAATGCACATTCTGTTTCCATGGACTAAATTATTTGGGTGTAGTACTTTAAAGAATAGGTTAGGGATAGTTTTAGAGATTTAGGGGTAGGAAGAAAGGGATTGGCTGTTAGGAAGAGGCAGCGATGAAAGAAAGGAAGGAGTGGAAAGAAGATAGAGGAGAAGGAACAAAGGAACAGAAAATGAGAGAGGGTGTGGAAGATTGTATTTCTTATCCTTCAACAGCTCTAATAGAAGGACATATTTTGCTATTTTAAGAAACATCAATTAGGCCATTTTCAACAATAAGTAATGGAAAACCCACCAGATTTAGGCAACAATAAAAATTATCTTTATGAAAAATACTTAGAAATCTTGATTTTTTGGCATTATTAACTCAGTGACTCAGTCTTATTATAAATAAATAGATTTTTCACATTTCCTTGGTTTTCTAATCTTAGGCTCTGGCCTCTCCTTGGTACCAGGCAGTGTGGCACCCTAGACTGACACTGCCCATGTTGCCTAGTACTTCAGAAGCTCTTCTCTTCTCCAGTATTTTTTAATCAATGAGGAGCATCCCCTGCAACCCCCTAAACTTCTAGGCCACTGGACTGATCGTCATTACCTGCCCTCTCCATTAAACTCTCACTCCCGGGTCATCAGGCCAGGAACATAGACCCAGTAGGACCATTGGTGATTTGGAAAAGATCTTTCAAGATGAGACGGCAGACAAGTCAAAGCAGGCGATGAAGCCCTTGTCCAGGACATGAATTCAGCTATCCCTAGACAACAAGATTACTTTTCAATTTGAAAGTATTCGCTGGTTTATTTTCTTTCCTCAATGGGATATAGACTTTCCACCTTTTTCTTCCTTGCATTTATTAGGTATATTTTTATCCGTATCCTCTCACTCGAGGGTTGTATCACATTATTTGCACTTTATTAATGGATATCAGCTGTGCAGAGTGGTGGGCTTTGTCTTGGGAGATCTGCACGTGCATAGCTTACTTTGATCACCCCAGTTGTACTGTTTCCCTCCCTGATCTTCCTCCTGTTTTCTAACAGTCTTCCTTTTACTTTTATGTCTTTTCCCCCTTAATTTTTGTGGATATCCCATATGGGAGAAAACAGAAATTATCTGGATTTCAGAGTCTGGCTTGTTACACTTTATCCATTTTCCTGAAAATTACATAGTGTTGTTTAAACATAAGTTAAATAATATCCTATTGTGTGTCACATTTTCTCTGTACATCTATTTATTGACAAACACCTAGGTCATTTCCATAGCATGGGTATTGGGAATTGTGCCAGAGTAAACATGGATTTGAAAATATTATTATAATATGCTGACTTTTCAGGACCCAGAATTAATTGCAGGGCCAGCCACTGTACCTATCAATAAAATTAGCTGAAGAGATGAATGGAAGTGAGTTAATTTAAACATGGCATTTAAAGAAGGAGACGACTATCCCACTTGAAATGTTCCTTGACTATACATATATATTTAAATTTCCAGACCTCTTTAGTGGTTTGGGGGGATTTATTTGTTCAAAAAAATGGGGAGAAAATACTTATTGGAAGCCCTTTCAAAATATGATGAATAGGGGCTGGAGGGTTAGCTCAGTGGTTCCGGCACCTGCCTCACAAGCGCAAGGTCCTGAGTTCGATCCCCAGTAACCACATACAATGCTGGGCATGGAGACTCACGCCCACCAGCGATCAATACCACATACCACAGTGCTGGGCGTGGTGGCTCACGCCTGTCATCCCAGCACTCGGGAAGCAGAGACAGGAGGATTGCTGAGTTCGAGGCTTGCCTGGGCTACATAGTGAGCTCAGAGCCAGCCTGAATTGCAAAGCGAGACCCTGTCTCAAAAAAAAAAAAAAATGATGAATAATTGAAGAATGAGCATCTATGTGCACAAAAAAGTTTAGTAATATTAGAGAAATCAAAAGTGGAAAATAAATAAATATATTTTATAGCAGGAAGTCAACAAATCCAAAGGGAACCTGCTTAATTCATACTACAAATGGACAATATCAGTAGCAATATATATCTTCTTGAAGTGGAAAAGATGCAATAGTTATAATGAACGATTAAGTAGTTTAGACATTAAAAATTATTTGTAGAAGCTGTGTGTGTGTGTGGTGGCTCACACCTGTAATCCTAGCACTCAGGAGGCAGAGGCAGGAGGATTGCTGAGTTGGAGGCTTGCCTGGGCTATATAGTGAGCTCAGGGCCAGCCTGAACTACAAAGCGAGACTTTGTCTCAAAAAAAAAAAAAAAGAAGTATTTGCAATGCCTTTCTATCTCACTATATACCTCACACAAACACACACCCATAGAGGCACATGTATGGTAAGCTATTGTGTTTATGGTCAGTTGAACTCAGTCTTCACACTAAACTCTCTATAAAATGTCCTTTTTCTATCTAAGGAACCAAAATTGCGTTGTCTGTTAAAATACCCATTGCAACATGTCAGCAAGAGAAAAGAAACCCATTCAACAGCTGTCACTGTGTGATTAAGATATAAAAAGTTCTGGGGGGGCTGGCGATTTAGCCCAGTTGTTCCAGCTCCTGCCTAGCAAGTGCAGGGTCCCTGGTTTGATCCCTGATAACCACATAGCACAATGCTGGGTGTAGTGGCTTATGTCTGTAATCCCAGCACTTGGGAGGGAGAGGCAGGAAGATTACAGGGCCAGTTTGAACTACAAAGCAAGACCTTGTCTCAATAATGTTCATAACAATGTGGTATTCCTGCCACATTATTTCAATATTCTTTCACTAGATTTTATTCATAGTTATTTCAGAATCAAATTTTAAATGGCTATAATCCTTCATTCTCTGTGGCTGCTAGTAAATAAACCATTCTATTTAGTCTCATTTCCCCTGCATAAGGATGAGCGGAGAGTTGGGAAGAAGGTTGAACAGTACTGTCGATAGGTTTCTGCCCCAAAGTCTGTGGTGCTCAGAATGAAGTAAAGCTACAAGCATTAGCATTTAAGAATGCCTAGGGAGCATGCGGTTCTCATGTGGAAAGTTTATTGAAAATCTCATGGACAGCAGTGTTTTGAAATGTGACCCCAAGACCAGCAGCACAAACAGAGTGGCCTATTTGCCCTTGGAGTTCCTGTCAGAGCATTGAGTCAACTGAGATTCGGCCCCTAAAATCCAGGATGTGGGTCTGTGAGTTTTCCAGTGACCTGAAAAAGTAATAAGATATCACATATTAGACTGCAAATGGCATTCCGTGGAAATGCAAATTTTCTGGCCTCAACCCAGATTCTCTAACTCAGAAACTCTGGGTTGAAGCCCAGAAACCCGCCATTCACAGATACTCCATCGGTGATGGAAAAGCACGGCCTTTGGGTAATTGCCTTCCAAAGTAATGATTAACCTCCATTGTAAGAGCTCGAGAGAAAGACAGACAAGGCTGACTTAGTGCATGTCCTATCTCCACGTGGCACTGCACTATTTTAAATAATATTCATGTAATCTAAACACTCACATTGCCCCACATTTCTTGTGTAAGGCTTATAGGTGAGAGGCAGAAGATATAAAATAAATGTCCATGTTCCTCCCCTAACTTGGCTTGGCAACTTTCTGAATGGTAGGAACCACGTGTTCAGGCCCCTTGTCAGGTATTTTCCAACTGATACAATTCCACCAGTTTTTCTCTACACAGTGTTCATCAAGCTCATCGTAAGTGCCAAAGTAAATTAAAGTGAATACAAATAGTAGTCATGAAGGAAAACAAAAAAATAATGTGTGTGCTCAGGGAAAAAGACACTGCCACCCATTTTGTTTCAGAGAGAGGAGGTTTAATAAACTTCTATTTCTATTGATCTTGGGCTTCTTTACTGCAGTCTCACCTTAGGCTCTGGAGGGAGGCAGGTCGGGTGGAGTCCTGGATCTGCTATTCAACTGCTGTGCAGCCTGGTGCTATTTCCCTAATGCCTCTGAGGCTCACCAGTAAAACTAAACTAACAACAGTCCTTATTTGTACAGCTGTTGGAGGGAGTTCATGAAATAATGCTTATGTGTTTGGCAAAGTGCCTGGTGTTTAGTAAGTGATCAATAAATGTTAAGTAGCATCCTTTTTATTATACCTTCTGATGGCCCTGTTCTGAAGTCCAACTTTTCTTTCCATTATGAGTTGTTACTCCCCAGAGAGGCTCTCATAAAAATCATCCTTCATCCTTTTCAACGTAAGGGGTGTGTTTTCTCGAAGGGCCTCCCCTGACTCTGAAGAGAGCCAACTTATCATGAACTTGAAGCTATACTTCCTTGCTTTTAAATCAGCACACTTTCTTTGCTATGGTGCACCGTGGACTCTCTGCATCCGGAGCTAATTCTTCTCTGCATTTTATGGCGTTGTTCGCCTTAGGAACCTTTCGGGAGACTTGTACTGAGTAAAGTCAAGCATAGAACATCACAGTAGGCTCATGTTACTCGGTAACACCTAAAGTCACAAAGTTCACGAACATTAGGCATGCTTCTCTAAGTTTTCGTCGTTGGGTAAGGGAACAGGTGGATGTCACTCTGCTATCACATGACTCCATGGTGTCTGTTTGACTGGCTGTCTAGTTAGGCGCAAATCCACTTCCTCCGCGTGCTACTTGACGATCCCCTTATAACAGCCCATGCTTAGAGGAAGAGCACTGTTCTTTTCTTCCAGTAGTTCCTCCTTTTCAGTCCTGTACAACATGAAGTTTCTTTGGTCCATGAAAGAGCTTTTGACATTCTAAGAATCTGGAGAAAATATCTCAGAACTTTTGATGACTGTTTCATCTGAACTTTTTCCCAACTGATCCTTTCAGGCCTCTGACACTAGCAGACCACACATTTCAGGTGTGCAGACCATCACGCTGTGTCATGTGACTCCTGACCTGTAGCCCTCAGTGAGAAGGATTTCACAGTGGGCTACACAGATGAATGTCAATATGTTACATTGTTACTGTTAGTGTACAGAGTCTGTAAGTATTCTGACATCAGACATGCTTGAACATCTCAACAGACACTGGGCTTTACAAGAAAATTTGACCTGCTCCTCCCTGGAGTCAGTTCACAAATTTACACTGTGTAGAAGTGAGCAGTCTCCAAGTAAAGTGATGGGATGTCAAGGGCGTGCTTTCATAGAGCAGCCTCTACACAATCGTTATTACAGTGGCTTAGAACAATGTCCATAAACGTTCTTAAAACAAAGCACAGTATATCTGAGTTTTTAACTGATTGTAAACATCTTCACAGATGTTGTAGATCAGAGAAGATCAAGTTAGAGTCCTGCTCACTGAGAAGCAAGGAGAGCTAAATGGAGATGAATACAGCAGCACAGTGGTGCAGATGCTGCTTTCCTCTGAGACTGATGCCCATGTGAGAGGGGTCCCCACATAGGCGCTTAAAACCTCTCAGCCTTCTGCTTCCTGGACATTTGATTTTACCACCCTCTTGACGGAGACTGTCCTCCGGGCTGCTGGACTCAGAGAGGGCACTGCGATGGGTGCCTATGTTTCAATGTGAGGCAGAGCTGTCCTTCAAGGTTATTACTTAGGAGACTCACATGTGTACGTCAGTGTCCTTGGGCCTTAGAAGTGGAATTTCACTTAGTCTCTTCTACATGAGACACTGCATTGTGTTATTTTACTCTTTGATTTTTGTATCATGCTGACCTTGTTAGCAAAATGAGTATTGACCAAATATTTTTCTTATGTTTTGATAGTTTTGCTAACAAACATTACACTTACCATTTTTATCCACACTACCATTACATTTTTGTTGAAATGATGTTCTGTTGTTTCTAAATATTAAATGCAGCTGAAGCAACCCACATTTTCTACTTCCCAGATAATCCAAAAGAAGACATCAAATGTTTCTAAGAGTAGTAAATAAATACATTGACTTGATGGGCAGGCTATTTTAAATAGTTGCCGAGAGTTGCAAGGCAATAATTTTGAAGGAAAATTCCCTTTAATGTTTGTTTCAAAAATCACATCTTATCTTATTTTTAAGAAATTTCTTATAATCCATGATATGTAATTTACCTATATATATATATATATATATATATATATATATATATATATATATATTAAGGATGACAATTTAAAATATACCACTCTCATGTAAGAACAGTTTCCAAGTTTCCAGATTACATGCTAAGTATGTAAAATAAACATTTGTCACCTAGGAATAAGTCATTTGAGCCCTCAAGTCTCATACAACTGGGCACTACAGTAAGATTCTCTTAAAAAAATTTTTTTAGTAAGTATTGTGCTGATCAGAATTATCTCTCATCAAATGTGACTTATTTTCTTCCCATTTTATAACTGCTCACAACACACGGATTTTATTTCCACCCAGCATAATGGCCTGTCATCTTTCTTACTCTGTCCTCCTTATTACTCACACTTCCTCAGAAGAAGCGACTGGTCCTGGAATCCTGCCACTCCCCATACTCAATCCTTGCCTCTCCTGGCCTTGTACCCAAGAAGCTGGTCCTCCTGCAGCACATTCCAACAGTATGGTTCAAGCTGACCCTCAGCAGTGAGATTATCTGCTGTGTCATGGTCTTTCTCTTTCGATTTTGAGATTCTGACATATAAACCTGAGACATACGAACCAGTATATCTTCAGTGACTCACACAAAGGCTGATGTATTGTAACAGTCCATAAATGTCATATGGAAAATAAATTGATGTAATTTTTCCATCTGTAAATTGCTAATATTATCAACTCAATTATGCATAACATTCCTAGTTAATAATTAGATATAGAGAGAGCAAAATATAAGCCCTACCTCAATTGTCTAAGACTGTTTTGTTTTGGAAAGCGGAGTCCCTTTGAAATGTTTCATTTTGCTTACTGTTTTACATCTCTGAGATGCAGAAGAGCAACGCAATGTTAGCAAAGAGATCATCAAGATATGTCTGATGTTTGGGGCATAATTTCTGGTCTAATAAGCTGTGTATGACCTTGTAGATTCTCCTATAAGAGAATTTAAAAAGCACAAGTGCAAATTAGAATTCTTATTTATTTGCAGGTGTAAGGATAGTTACTTTTACTCATTCATTATTCAGCATTTATTGAGCACTTGTATAAAATAAACTTTATTGAATTCTGAAGTTTTAATAGTGTATTAATAAGGCAAATATATTTCCTTTATTGATATCTTCTCTGGTGTTGAGAAAGTGCACTGTTAAAGTTTGGGAGCCCAAGATCCAGACTTTGTTATTGATAACCAATGATACTTAAACGGAAAAACACAAAGATCTTTCTAGATGGGTGGGGTTAATTTCTACTTCAGGAGTATTCTACACTGTGTACTTCTCTGCAGTTATCTATTTTAATGCAAACTTTTCTCTCCCTCAGTCACAATAGCTCTGATTACTTACTTTGGTTCGACTCAATATCTGGCTTCCAGGCCAGAGATTTAGCTCAGTGGTTCTAGCACCTGCCTCACAGTCACAAGGTCCAGAGTTCAGCCCCCCATAACCACATACCACAGTGCTGGACATGGTGACTCACACCAGTAATCCCAGCACTCAGGAGGCAGGGGCAGCAGGATTGCTGTGAGTTTGAGGCTAGCCTGGGCTACATAGCGAGCTCAGGGCCAGCCTGAACTACAAAACAATAACCTGTTTCAAAAAAAAAAAAAAAAAGGAATCTGACCACAAATTCTAGCACCCAGAAGTAATTATATACCATTGCATGGGTTTGATGATCATGTCTGTCCTCAGCTCTTTGTTAACATGTCCAAATTAGAAGGCACTGTGTATCCAGAAAAATAGAAAAGTAAAAATCAAGTCCTGAATGTCTAAACCTCTGAATATGTTATCAATTTTCATATTTTATTTCATTATTTAACAAGTTTCTGTCTGGCACTTGCATTACAATTAAGACTGTGTCTTCCAAAAAGTAAGCAGAGTATCCAGATATACATGACTGCAGTTACTGCTCTAATGTCCTTTGAAATGAAAAGCAGTGGCTGGTGCTAACTACTGATTCCTTCTTTCCCCTCTTCCCTTTCCCTCCTTCTCCCACCTGAGCTGGTCCAGATAAAAAGCCTGGGGTCTCCCTCCATCCACACAGTGGAAGAGCTCTAATGATGTCATCACCAGCAAAGACATTCACCCAGGTTTCCACCCTTAGCCATAACGAAACCCAGCGCCATCCTTTCCTGCATGCCTGGCCTTTGCACTTGGCTACCTTTGCTTTTTGAGAAAGATTCAGCATGGGGGTAATTCACGTGCTCTTATCCAGTTGGAATGCGCACGATGTCACCAGTCTCAACATTGGGGGCAGGTTTTGGTGGAGGTCCATCCTGTCTGTGTGACTGACAACAGCCTCCCACATCATCTTTCTGCTTCAACATCCTTCATAGCTTAGGGGAGCAGCTTAGCTTTTGTAGTTTCCTGGTTTCCTCATAGTCCCCGCCGAGCTGCTTTAGCTCCAATTTCCCTTTCATCTTCAAGACAAAACAAGGGACAATAGCAGCCTTACACAAGTTTGCATCCTTTTAACCAGGAAAATTGAAGCTTTCCAAGGACACCTGAGTATCTCTGCTCAGAACTATGTAGCGTCACCCCACTTTGTTCCTCTGGGTTAGTTCGCAAAGTCTCGTGTGTTCAGAGGCAAGACATCCGGAAAGTGATTTGCCGCGGGATGCCGTATCCTCGGGGGATTCACCCACTGATGAGTTCTTACGGGTTTAGGTGGTGGGCCCTGCAGATATGACCTGGAAGGCTAGATACTTTCTGTGGTTCTCTCCTTCTCTCTCTGCTTCCTGGATGCTCAAGGTGATCAGCTTTCCTCTTCCTGCCTTTCTGCCTTGCTAATTCTGCTTTGGAGCCAGACAAGGGACTGAATCTCCTAAGAGCCAAAATAAATAATCTCCCCCTTAAATTGTGAGTTTTGCTTATTTTGTTCCAGGGACAGGAAAGTGACAAATAATGGAATATTGCAACTCAAAATAAAAAATGTAATTCTATGTATGAAAATGAGTGAGTCTAGACCCTGGTAGGAAAAAAAAAATTTATGTCAAAAACTCCAATCAGAGTCCTGGCTTTTCCGTGTCCCAGGGATATAGTGGGGGGTAAAACAATCAGGGGTCCTCCCTAAAACTCTTGTCTCATAAACACAGTAATTATCATCAGATGGTAACTATACAGAGGAAGTACTAGAAAGAAGAAATTCATCTGTTTCTAAGAGTACTAGAGCTTAGCACAATCACTCAAAAGACACAATTCATTTTTCTGATGAGATCTGAAAGAAGAATATGGTGTTAAAGAATACAGAGGGGAAATAAGAATTTCCTATGCAGAGATCACTTAGGTAAAGAATATCAGAAAGAAAGGAGTATGTTTATCTTGGGAAATTAAAAGAAGGTGGGTATGGGAGAAGGACAAGATAGAAACATGGATATGTAGCCACAAGTTAGTTAATAATTAGAATGTGTAAGGGATTTGCTTAGGTAGATGCTTCGGGAATTGTATTTATAGCCTCAAACCTCTCCTGCATCAGACAAAATGATTTAATCAGTTTAATCAATGTATCAGACAAAATGATTCCCACACATATGTATTTGTTTAGTAAAAGAAGGCTTAAGTAAAAATGTTTTTTAACAGTAATTAAACTAGCCGGGCGTGGTGGCTCATGCCTGTCATCCCAGCACTCGGGAGGCAGAGACAGGAGGATTGCTGAGTTCGAGGCTTGCATGGGCTACATAGTGAGCTCAGGGCCAGCCTGGACAAAAAGCGAGACCCTGTCTCAAAAAAAAAACAAAAAACAGTAATTAAACTAGTAATAGTTGATATATTCTTTTTCATAACACAACACCACGCCTCGGCAAGTTTCAATAAACAAAAGTTGACTTTAACTCCCAGATCCGGAGGCTGAAAGTGGAGTGCTGAGCCTGGGGGTGGGTGGCCTTCCTGGACCGCCCCAGGGAGGTTCAAGGGGGCACCCGCGGAGGAACAAGGAGGTGCAAATGCGCGTGGTCTCCTCCGGCCCCTTCTCCTTCTACACGGCCACCAGATTCAACCATGATGGCCGCACTCCAAGGAACTCTTCTGGTCCCAGTCACCTCTCAGGACCATGGCTGTACCCTCTCCACACTTCACAACAGAGACCAAATTGCCCCGCATGAAACTGCAGATGATACGCTCAAACCGCACGTGTATCTGGGACTCTGACAGTGGACAGACGTGAACCACAAAGGGTCAATTCTCCCTCCATTAGTGGCCAAAACGCTGCGGTTCTCCTTGAAGCTGGGGACTGCAGTGAGGACAGCAAAATAAAATTATTGTCCCTTTGCGTCTTTACATTCAAATATGACACAGAAGGCAAAGCTGTAAAACATGTTCTAGGGACAAAAAGGGTTTAAGAAAAGCCAGAGGAAGGATAAATGGTGAGCGATGAACATGGCTTTGTGTTTTCTTGTTTGCGCTGAATGATAAAAAGAATCTGAAAGACTAGGGAAAAGAATTTTAAAAATCCAGAAAAATGTCCCTTTAGAAGATTTTAATACAATCTACAGAATATTTAGTAGATAAAGGATTATATAGTATTTAGTCCAAGAGGCAATTTGTGGAGGGAAGGTTGGTTTGTCACAGTGAATTCATTTGCCTAAGAGTGTCCATCTGCTGTGACCTGCACAGCCTGAAGGCAAAGCATGATGGGAAAGAAATGATATCTAAAAATTTTGCTAGCACTCAAAGCTCCTAAAATAGAGCCTTAAAGATACCAGTGTGCACTATGTGACTTGTTTGGTCTTCCTTGCCAATGTGGAGGCCTTTTAAAAGAAATATTGGGCATTTTTTTTCTATAGTAACCTGTGGTAGAGGTTTCCAAGTCTTCAGTTACTGGCCGAGTCATGTCCATGTGAACCAATAATAACTACTTAGGATAGAATTAATAAGAATTTTATTGGTTCAAGGTGCTTTGTAGCAGCTGTCAGACACAGGCCAGACTCCTCCACTGTTCTTCACCCTGAATTCATAAAGAATAGCATCCCTGGAGAACGGTTTTAATTGGAAGCATATTTTCCCCTGATGATGCAAACTCAGGGTCAGAACAGGTAACCTGAAGGATTGTTCTACCATCTGTTATCCTCAGAAAATATATTCCCTAAACAGTACAGTGCTCAAGAGGCTAAGATTACATAAGTCTTAAGATAAACTTACTATCAAACCAGTTTACTATAATGGAGTGGTTGAGTTTCAAATGAAGGCAAGATGCAATTTTGATTCTGGTATACATTAGGAAAATGAAAATTATGGCATCCACCTGTTGGAGCATCTGATACTTACACTCTAAAAGGCATAGTGTGCTTCAGGATGTTCAGGAATGATTTCAACACATAGCTGTATATTCTAAAACCAGAAAATTTAGAGTGACTTTTATTACAGTAAACTTACATATGTAGTATTTATTTTATTGATAGGCTTTTTTTTAGTAATGCAGTCTTAGTTGTTATAAGAGATGGAAGAAATTTTAATTGGCAAAATATTTTCTTACATTAATGTTCACTTGTAGATATTTGTAACTACAAATAACTTTTGAATGTTGACATATTTCATTGATAATTAAATATGAGTTTCACAAGAACATTTTAAAATTGTTTTAAGCTTTTGCAAATGAAAAGCTTTTAAATTCTACAAATTGTATCTGAATAATTGCTGTATTATTCTCTTGGCATGAGATGTTATCAAGACTAATTTATCTTTACCTTGTAATATAGTGTATAATTAGATGTAACATTAGAATCAAAGTGAATCTATTTTCACACTGCATTTTGATCCAATTCAAGACACCAGGTAGAGAATTCATA
>PVIC010050961.1:0-12630 GCA_004025085.1 Thryonomys swinderianus
TGATGAGGGGAAGGAATAAATATGATACAGAAAGAAAATAAAAGAGCATGTATAAGGGGGGAGGAGGGGGGAGTGGGTAGGGATATGGGTAAAAATGAGAATTAACTTGTGGCATATACTGGTACAAATTTCCCAATGTTATATGTGATTTTGAGATGTATATAAATTGTACCAATAAAGAATTCAATTTAAAAAAATACCTATCTCTGGTGGATAGCTGCCTTATAGAAAATTTTAAATAATTACACCCATTAATGACTATACTCCTCCTATAAATATAGGTCAAAGATTTATTTAAATAATTAGGGGACCAGAATAATACAGAGACATATTTAAAAGAAAATTTGAGAATCTGTGTGTACAGAAATTTAACATAAATGTATAAAATTCCTAATGTCTATACAATGTCTGTTAATGTCATACAGGATTATAGAGTACAGGTTTCATGGTTATTTTCTACCTATTTTTTATATCACAGTAAATGGAAATTTATAAATTATCGTGTATGTTAATCAAGTCTGAGACTATTAAATATAGTAAACCTTGAAACAAAGCCAATATCACTCTTCCAAATAATCTTTAGATGGACTTAAGATTCCTATGATACTGGAAGACATCATCCTTTAACATTTTCCTTTTTTTCTCTAATTTTTGAAAATTCAGACCCACATACAGAGCTATTAAACAAAATATACTCATACATCAGATACTTGCAGGGATACAATCCATGAAGCTTAAAAAGTAGAACAGATAAGATCATTTAATTTGTACACAAATGTTTGTAAACATAAACAGAGATGTAGCTGTCAGAACTCCAATAAGGTTTTTGAGATTCACATATCCCATATACTTGTATTACCCCTTCCCTCACAACTGTCATAAATTTTGCATTAAAAAGACTTTCATTGAAGAGATATCTTGATCTACATCAAACTGTTCTCCAATCAATAATACCTTGGCATAGTCTGTAACAACTTTCATGTCAATAACTTCTTGTGAGTGTATTTATAGTCTCAAAATGCAGCCATCAAAAGTGATGTTGTTAAAATCTATGCTCTTTACCTTATCTTTGTTCACTGACATAATTTCTGAAGTGTTAGAGACTATTTTTCAAAACAATAAAATTAATTTGTACCTCTATCCGAAATAGTAGTTATCTTCAGACTATGTATGAAATTGTCACATTAGATAATGAGTCATCACTTCTAGATTCTCCCTTTTTAAACTATCATTGTGTAGTATCTAGGATAAAGGAATGTAATCATGGAACTGATTATCATCACTTGTACTTTAGGAGCCAAAAGAAAATACATGCAAGAATTTATTCCAAGATTGTGATTATTAATATCTTTTGGCATATGAATATCAAACACTGGAAATCATCTTTCTTCACAGTTCCATGCATGATGATTGCTTCTACTTATTCAGTCAAAATGATCAACAAAGAAAGGCATTAGATTCATTTTTAATGAAAGAGTGCAATGTGTCTTAAATATATACTAGCTGAACTTTTACTGAAAAAAGTAATTATGCCATACAATTAATCTCATATGACTTTTCCGTATTAAAATATAGAATCTAAAAAATGAATGATGGATTTTGCAGTTGTATTTTTTCTGTTAAAGTATTAGAAGTGCTTTTACTATTGATACTGCTTCTGATAATATCCTCAGAATGTTAACAACTGCTTTTAAAATAATTCTCAGTTTTAAATAAGCAAACAGAATACAAAATTACTGGTTTGAATAGAGCACATAGTGCATCTCTATTATTATGTTCATTCTGACTTTAAAAAATTGATTCATAAAAGTAACTTTGAATCCCTTCCTCATTACAATCGTGTTATTTTTTAATTGAATCCTGTTTTTTTTTTTTATTTTTTTTTTGCTTTTTGAGACAGGGTCTCTCTTTGTAGTTCAGGCTGGCCCTGAGCTCACTATGGTGCCCAGGCAAGCCGCCGTGAACTCAGCAGTCCTCCTGTCTCTGCCTCCCGAGTGTTGGGATTACAGGAGTGAGCCACCACGTCCGGCATTGTGGTATACGGTGTTGATTGTTGGTGGGCGTGTCTCCACACCTAGCATTATATGTGGTTACCGGGGATCGAACTCAGGACCTTGCGCTTGCGAGGCAGGCGCTGGAACCACTGAGGCAACCCTCCGGCCCTATAGACAATAACATATAATCTCTTTACTTTGTTTGGTTGTATTTATTGAATTTGTTTTGGAACTCCCTGATAAAGACTGGCAATAAATGGTTGGCATTTCACTTCTCTCCTGGACTGCTGTTTACTGCCAGTAGTAGTAAAGCTTTTCCTGTGCTAAGAGTTTGTTCATCTATGATTTCCAGAACAACCTGCTCCTCTTTAACCACTTTCCCCATTTCTTTCTGTTCTTTATCCTAAACAATTTTAATGTTTTGAGGAAGAAGATTTGTCACTTCCAAAATAAAGAAACATATTTTCTGTACTAAAATTGTCACAAAGCTCCTCGGGAAGATATACTGTATTTTTTTCTATTGCTGTTACTTTAAATCTACACTAAAATCTGATGTATTGGCCTTTGACTAGGCTTTTCTCTTCTAAATGCTGTATCTGCTTGGTTAACAGAGTGTGTCTATTTGATATTTGCCAGTGATTTACAGCGGAAGTGAACCTGCACATCCTGTGGAATGCAGAAGATGGTTGTCTGTTATCATCATTAAACTATTACAAGAAAGTGTTTCTGTGCTGGGTGTGGTGGCTCACACCTGTGATCTCAGCAAGCAGAGGCAGGAGGATTGCTGAGTTCGAGGCTTGCCTAGGTTACATAGTGAGCTCAGGGCCAGCCTGGACTACAAAACCAGACCCCGTCAAAAAAAAAAAAAAAACCCTCTTCCTTATCTCTTTCTTATTTCTAAATGATGGTGTTTAGAAAATCCTTTCCCTGCAATTCCATAACATGTCTGTGGTTACTACCTTGTCCCATTAACCTTCATTTTAATTTGGTCAGTGAGAACAGTTTTGCCTTCTCTAATCCACATATTTCCAATTATTTTTCATGCTGACAGAATATACTTCCTACAATAACAGTAACTTTGATCATGGCCCTACTATATGCAAGGTAATGTAGTGTTGAAGAAAAAAGAGCACTGAGAACCAAGTCATATATGATGCATTTTTTAATTTGTGTGGTTTTCTTAAAGCTATTGACTGGTCTAATTTTTCTTAACCTATCTTAGGCACTCTGGTTTTATTCACTTATGGAACGTGTGTCACAATTTTAAGTTTAAATAAAAATACAGTGCTTTATAATCTATAAGCTGTCTTACAGACATCACAAACTATTATCTCCAGGGCAAATGCCTCTACTACCTTTCAGAGCTTTTGCAACCTTAATGTCATACTGTTCAGCATAGCAATTACCACATTTTTTCCTTCAGGAAGAGTTTCTATTTTAACCAGATAAAGTTCCTAATAATACTTTATGAAACCTCAGTAGTCACTTATTTTTTCTGCACTTTTGCTTATGTGCTTTCTCCGTTTTATTTTTTTCTCCAATTTCTTCTCTGCTATCTATATCATAAATGAAGTAAGAATTTCCCAATTAACACAGAGAATTAATCTTTAGGCAATAGGTAATGAGGTAATCTTAAAGGCAATAGGTAATGAGGCATAGACCATAGAAGAGTCTTGGAACAAACAAATGAAAAAAAACCCCAATGTTGGTAACAGAGACACCAAGTGGAAAAGGAGACTAAGGCAAAGAGAAGAGTCAATTATATTTCTATAGCTTTGATCCAGGGAAATTGGAAGGTTTGGATACCATCAGAAAGGCAGAAACAGACGACACAAGTTCTTTATTCCTCTTTGTTAAGTCACTGAATTTTTCAGCTTTCCTGTTGTTGGTACAAAATACCCTACATACACAAATTGGTATTCAAAATGGATTTGAATGGTTTAGTTGAACATTACCAATCAGGTTAGAGGTTGGGTTCCTGAACAGAACCTTGGTTCTTAGAGAACCCTCTGTAGGGTGAGTGTGGATCTTATGGCTAGGGTTGGGATAAGGGTGAGGAATAATGTCATTTTGCTTACGTGTGGGTATCGGCATAAGAAATTCTATCTTTAGAGTTAAGGTTTGCTTTAGGACAGGCATGAGGAAGCATTTGTAGTGCCTATCTGAGGGATTTTGGCCCATTGTGTCCATTTCCTGGTAGAGCCAAAGTTAGCATTTGCTGGATAGTTAGCGTTAGGTTGGGTACCTTAGCGTTTTCAGTGACCTCTGTGTGTTATTTTTTTAGGATGAGTGTTAGCATTTGGGGTAGCGATAGTGTTTTTATTATGAATGGGTTTTTTTTTTTTTTTTAGGATGCTCACTCCTGATCTGTGGTTAGGCTGCCAGTCAGAGACCAGACTAAAGCAAGTCCAAGTGGTGTTTTGATGATTCCTGTGTATTTGTCATAGAGTTCTCTTGTTGGGGCATGATTTGGAGGAAGAATGTGGAGAGTGTATCATGGATGTAGAGTTGGGTTCATAGTGTAAGGTTGAGAAGTGGGGTAGGGTTTCCATTCAGACTGAGAATAGTGTCACTGTGGATTTTCTTGTGTATTCAGGTTCGGTTTGGTGAGGATTGGTGAGAAGTATAGCTGGGAGTAAGTTGAGTCCTAGTGTGGTTGTGTCTCTCCATCCAGACTGGAGGCATTTGCTAAGTTCAGCATTGGGGCTAGGGTTAGGGTTAGGATTCAGGAGAAGTATACTGTCATTTTGATTAGTCCTGTGAATTGGGTTTCCCAAAGTATAGTGAGAATGAAGGGTAGTGTTAGGATTGGAGTTAGCATTAGTGTGTTGTGCATATACCCTAATATGGGGGTTCATATGTTAGGAAGACTGTGCCCTTAGGCTAAGGACAAGGAGGTCTGAGTCTGTGGGATTTGTACACTTCTGTATTTCACTCCAAAATGGCCACAATTTTATTTCTTCATTAAGTGGTGTTGAAATGACATGGGAGATAGGCCTCAGGTGCCTAAAGGTGACTTCAGTGTAGGTTAGGTTTAAGATAAGCACAAAAACGAGGGCCATATTGAAGAATAACTTGTATTTTCAGTCAATATTCATTGTTAGGCTTGTTGTTTGGGTTAAGGTGAGGAAAAGGAATTGCCTTGTGTGCATCCTCTGGGCACATGGGGATGTCGATTTCAATTTCCCGGGGCTAGTGTGCCAATTGGGGAAAGGATGCTATGGGTCTGTAGGTACTTGCCTATTGGGATTCAAAATGGATTTGAATGGTTTGGTCGAAAATTACCATTCATGTTACAGGTTAGGTTCCTAAGTAGGTCCCTGGGTCTTAGGGAGCCCTGTGGGGTGAGGTTGGAATTTAGGGCTGAAGTTGGGATAAGGGTGAGGAATAATGTCATTCTGCTTACTCCTGGGTATCAGTATAAGAAGTTTTATCTTTAGGGTTACAGTTTGCTTTAGGATAGGTATGAGGAAGCATTTTTAGTGCTTATCTGAGGGAATTTCGTTCACTGTGTCCATTTGCTGGTAGAGCCAGAGTTAGCATTCACTGGATAGATAATGTCAGGTTGGGTACCTTGGCATTTTCAGGTGACCCCTGTGTATTACTTTTTTCAAATGAGCATTAGTATTAGGGGTAGCCATAGCATTTTTATGAAAGGGGTTGTTTTGGGATGCACATTCTTGGCTTGTGGTTAGTCGGCCAGTCAAAGTCCAGACTAACGCAAGTCCAAGTGGTGTTTTGTCGGTTCCTCTGTGTTTGCCATGGAGTTCGCTTGTCATGGGCATGATTCAGAGAAAGAACATAGTGTATCAGGAAGGTTGAGTGGGGTTTATACTGTAAGGTTGACAGACAATGTAGGGTTACAATTCAGATTGAGACAGGTGTCACTGTGCATTTCCTTGCATATTCAGGTTTAGTTTGCCCAGGAATGGTGAGGAGTATAGCGGGGAGTAAGTTGATTGCTAGTGTGGTTGGGCATCTCCCTGCATACTGGAGGCATTTTCCCAGTTCAGCATTTTGGCTAGGGTTAGGGTTAGGATTTGAGAGAAGTATACTGTCATTTTGATTATTTCTGTGGATTGGGCTTCCCACGGTATAGTGAGGATGAAGGGTACTGTCAGGATTGCAGTTAGCCTTAGTGAGTTGTGCATATACCCTTATATAGTAGTTCATGTGTCAGGGAGAATGTCAGCGTAGGCTAAGGACTAGGAGGTCTGAATCTGTGGGACATACACACTTCTGTATTTCACTCCAAAATATATGGTAATGGCTATTATTCTATTTCTTGACCTGGCATTTTAATAATGCCCTTGGTGATAAGCCTCAGGTGCCTGAAGGTGCCTTCAGGGTATGTTAAGTTTAGGATAAGCAGAAAAAAGAGGGGCATATTGAAGACTAACTTGTATTTTCAGTAAGTATTCGTTCTTAGGCCTGGGGTTTCGGTCAAGTTGAGGGAAGGAAATTGCCTGGTTAATATTGCCTGGGCACTTGGGGATCATGGTTTCAGTTTCCCAAGGCTAGTGTGTCAATTTTTTAAAGGCTGCTATGGGTGTATAGCTACCTGCCTATTGGGATTCAAAATGGATTTGAATGGTTTGGCTGAACATCACCATTCACGTTTGAGGTAGTGTTCCTTAGCAGGCTCCTGGGTCTAGGAAGCCCTTTGAGGATGGAGGTTAGGGCTAGGGTTGTGAAAATTGTGAGGAATACTGTCATTTTATTTATTCTTGGTTATTGGTATAAGGAATTTTATCATTAAGGTTATGGTTTGCTTCAGGCTATGTATGAGGAAGTGTTTGTAGTACCTATCTGAGGGAATTTCATTCATTGTGTCCATTTCCTGGTAGAGCCAAAATTACCATTTGCTGGATAGATAGCATCAGTTTGGATACCTTGGCATTTTCAGGTGACTCATGTGTGTTTTTTTTTTTTTTTTTTTGAGACAGGGTCTCACTTTGTAGTTCAGGCTGGCTCTGAGCTCACTATGTATCCCAGGCAATCCTCGAACTCAGCAATCTGCCTGTCTCTGCCTCCTGAGTGCTGGGATTACAGGCGTGAGCCACCACGCCTGGCATGTGTGTGTTATTTTTTTAGGTTGAGCATTACTATTTGGGGTAGCCATAGTGTTTTTATGAATGGGATTGTTTTTAGGATGCACACTCTTGACCTGTGCTTAAGCTGCCAGAGTCCAGACTAACACAAGTCCAAGTTATTTTTTTTTGATTCCTGTTTGTTTGTCATGGAGTTCTCTGGTCAGGGGCATGATTAGGAGGAAGAATCTGGACAGTGTATCATGGAGGTAGAGTTGGGTTCATAGTGTAAGGACAGGCCGATAGGGTTTCCATTGAGATCAAGAATGGTGTCACTGTGGATTTTCTTGTGTATTTAGGTTCTGTTTGCCCAGAAATTGTGAGGAGTAGAGCTGAGAGTGAGTTTAGAGGTAGTGGTATTGTGCTTCTCCCTCCAGAATGGAGGCATATGCTAAATTCAGCATGGTGGCTATGCTTAGGGTTAGGTTTTGGGAAAATGATACCATCATTTTGATTATTCCTGTGGATTGGGCTTCCCAAAATATAGTGATGATGAAGAGTACTGTCAGGTTTGGAGTTAGCATTAGTGTGTTGTGCATATACCCTAGAATAAGGGTGCATGTGTCAAGGAGATGGTGGGCTTAGGCCAAGGGCTTAGGAATTCTCTGTCTTTGGGAGTGATACACTTCTGTATTTCACTGCAAAATGTATGGTAATAGCCACGATTCTATTTCTTGATCAAGCAGTTTTGGAATGACCTGGGTGTTAGTCCTCAGGTGCCTGAAGGTGCCTTTGGGTTATGTTAGGTTTAGGATAAGCAGAAAAATGAGGGCTGCGTTTTCAGTCAATGAGGCTGTATTTTCAGTCAATATTTATTGTTAAGTCTTGGGTTTGGGGTTAAGTTGAGGAAAGGGAATCACATTATTCATAGAATCTTGGCACCTTCGGATCACTTTTTCAGTTTCCCAGGACTAGTGTGTCAATCGTTTAAAGGATGGTATGGGTCTGTAGATCCCTGCCTATTGGGATTCAAAATGCATTTGAATGGTTTGGTTGAACATTACCATTCAGGTTTGAGGTAGTTTTCTTGAGCAGGCCCCTGGGTTTTAGGGATCCCTCTGTATGGTGAGGCTGGAGGTTAGGGCTAGGGTTGTGAGAAGCATCAGGAATACTGTTATTTTATTTTTTCTTGGTTATCGGTATAAGAAATTCTACCCTTCATGTTATGGTTTGCTTTAGGACAGCCATGAGGAAGCGTTTGTATTGCCTATCTGAGGGAATTTCGTTCATTGTGTCCATTTCCTGGTAGAGCCAAAGTTATCATTTGCTGGATAGATAACATCATGTTGAGGACCTTGGCATTTTCAGGTGAACCGTGTGTTATTTTTTAGGATTAGCATTAATATTCAGTGTAGTCATAGTGTTTTTATGAAGTGGGTTGTTTTTGGGACACACACTCTTGACCTGTGGTTAGGCTGCCAGTCAGAATCCAGACTAATGCAAGTCCCAGTGGGGTTTTGATGATTCCTGTGTATTTGCCTTGGAGTTCTCTTGTCAGGGGCATGATTAGGAGGAAGAACGTGGAGAGTGTATCATGGAATTAGAGTGGGGTTCCTAGTGTAAATTTTCCAGGAGGGGTAGGTTTTCCATTCAGATCAAGAAAGGTATCACTGTGGATTCTCCTGTGTATTGAGGTCCAGTTTGTTTGAGGGCTAAGAAATATATTCTCGGTCGGTTTTGCTCCTGGCGCCTAGACTGCCACTACTTTCATTGTCCCTAGCCTCCTCCTCTGACCCATTATGTAGTACCCAATTCTGAGTCACCTGCCCAAAACCCTCCTCCTCCAGAATCTAGGCTTGGCCCTTTCATTACCCTTACACACGCTAATTACGAAGAGAATGTTTTAACCAATGTATTACATCCTGACAACTACAGAAAAAAGCCAGACATTGTCATTAGTATTCCACAGGACTTCAGGCCTGTGTCTTCCATCATAGATGTGAATATTCTCCCTGAAACACATCACTGTGTCCATCTTTACAATATGGCACTGAGAAACCCCTAGGGCTCTATATCTGGGGTGGCTTCATTGTTGGCATAATGCCCCATGTCATCTCCAAGCTCATCCCAGGCGGTCTAGGGTGGAGCATGGGACCATTAGCTGTTAATGACAAAGTCTTAGAAGTTAATGGCATAAAAATTTCAGGGAAGAGTCTTGACCAAGTAACAGACATGATGATTGGAAGCAGCCATAACCCATTATCACTGTGAGACCAGCAAACCAGAGGGATAACGTTGTTAGGACAGTCGGACTTCCGGCATCCCTGGACAGTCCACTGATAACGGCCTCGTCAGCTGCCCCCAGCAGATTGAACCCAGTTTTGGACCAGAGGATGAAGACAGTGAAGAAGATGACATTATTATTGAAGATGACAGGGTGCCACAGCAGATTCCGAAAGCTGTTTCAGAGGCAGAGAGAGCCAGGAGTCCTTAACACAAATGGAACTCAGTTTTGAGTCTGAGCAGAGAGGTTTCGTTCCTTCCAATACAGTGAGCTTAGCACCCATAGCAAGTGGCACAAGCAGAGTGTGAAACACATGCTGCTGATCAAAAATTCTCAGAAGATCGGACGATCATAATGTTATAAAACCACCTTGGGAGGTTTTCTGGGTCATGAGGGTACCGTGGACACGTAAATGTGCCTAGTAACATGTATATACCTTTGAACCAGTGACGTGGCGTAGGCATGAGAAAAATAAAACTGCAAGCTTAGAATGTTACTGCCATCATAGGTCGATAATTATCACTGTAAACTTTGGTGGCTCAGAGGTGAATAATGTCTGAAACAAAAGGGCCTTTGCTAACGAATGATGTGCTTTTGCTGTGTTTTTTTCCTACTGAGAACTGGATGCTGGGGCACACTGCCGAACTGCGTGAGGACTGGATCATTTCTGCTCGAGGTGGTTGCACATTAACCCGCTATGCATAATCCAGCTAATTTTCCCTTTACTTAGGTTTTTAAAATTCGGATGTGAAAAGTCTGATTAGCTCTTGGTACACCGAGGACCAGAAGTTTTGTGTTACACTGCGTTGTTTTCTTAAATGTTGTTTCTTTGTTGTCAGTTGTAACGAACTGTCTTCACAAATGCGTCTGTCCCTCCCCTTCCCCAGTCTCCAAGAGATCGAAGCAGCTGGCCGGTTGTCAGAGCTGCTTCCGCAGCACTCAGCGCTGAAGACCCTTCCTGCGTGGGGAGCTGTGGCCGCTGCCCACTCTGGCAGTCGCCTTTGCGCGCCTGCGCAGTTACACACTAGCCCCGCGTGGGCTCGATTGCTGCGTTAAGAGGCGGGTCCTCTCACTGGTGGCGGAGGAGCCTCTCTCTTACCCTGTTCTTGTCTCATTCTTAGTTACCCAGGGAATCAGCCCTTTTGCTCGAGTGTGTATTCCGTTGGTGTGCTTTTTATATTATACTCTTTTAACGCATTAGGTGGTATGGATAATTTTGGATTGAAAAGACACCCAAACAAAGTGATTTTTACACACAGGAAAGACTTGTGCACTATTTATACAAAAATTGGGTTTTCCTTCATGGGACACCTAGTAACACTGCCTACACTTTATGAAAAATATGTAGTATTCACCTTCCACAGGTAGAGTTTATTAATTTTATAAGGCCATTTATTAATTTCCAATGCATCTACTGAGGACGAGTTAGGAGTGAGGCTGCTGTTTTCATGCCATACCTATTTCATCGCGCCGTGTGCACAAGCACTACAGTCTGCATGTATGCAGAAACTCGGAGTGGTATGAAGACCATAAGCTCCCTCTGCCTTGTGGAGAGTTATTTATTAATTAATTTTATGGTAGGACTAGTATGGATACCATTAGGACATTGTATACCATTAAAACAATGAAGATTCAGATGACTCCGTTTTGAAGGATGTTTTCTCTCTAAGGTAAAATACATGAAGAAGTGAAGTCTTCACTAAATGATGATCACTCGACTCAGAGGACTTCACTGTTTTTTTTTTTTTTTTGCTCTTTACCACTAAGCGTATTCCCGGTAGACTGTTGACCGACTACATAGCGCTATGTGGCACAATGTATTTCTTGTCCAGTTCACTGCAGTTGCTCCCTTTACATGTAGTGGAGTTCCAGCTTTAACGTTCTGTGAGTCTCAGACACCTGGCTCTTGAATGGCAAGATAATGTGAGTGGTAGGAAGTTAATTTCATTTATGATATAAGTGGTGCAGGGGTTCAACATTTTAAGTAAAAATACTTTTACACACTACCTCTCGTTTTATTTTAACAAAATTTTAACATTAGAACTTTTCTCTTGAGGAAAAATACTTTAAGGCTTGACTTTTGTACAAATTTTAACTGTAAAGTATAAATTCATCTTGTACCTATTTGTGAAAATGGGAATTAGTGCTGCTAGTGCTTTTTATTTAATTATCCTGGTAAGGATATATATCAGTGGTGTTTTCAACAAGATCTCAATCATTTAAATTGTTGTTGAAATAATTGATTAAAAGACATATAAAACCATTAGATCTTCATCATTGGCAAGTCTTGTTCAGTAATTGCATTTTATTGGCAATCTGACTCAATTATTTCAAGTACTCTTAATAACAAAAATATCAGCAAATCTAGTAAAAACTTCATAGTACTAAATGTCAAGCCTAACTGAATTTTTTCTGTACCTTAAGTAAATTTATGATAATGTTCTCAAGCTGTCAACAGAATGTATGTACTTTTGTGAACTATGAATTTTCTAATTAAATTTTACATGTTATAAGATGATTTTTACATGAATGATACTTTGTTTAAACTATCAAATGTCAGTGTTTTACTACAATTTTATTATAAAATGTACATTATCACTAAATGAACATTGATTTTAAAAATCAAACTAGCTTTAGTTAGATATTTTTTACAAATAAAAATAGACGTATAAATTTTATTAAGAACAGATCTTTATTGTAAGCTTTATGCTTTCAAACTGATTTTGACATTGCTTTTGCATATTATTATTATTATTTTTTTTTTGAGACAGGGTGTTGCCTTGTAGTTCAAGCTGGTCCTGAACTCACTATGTTGCCCAGGCTAGCCTTGAACTCATGGCAATCCTCCTACCTCTACCTTTTCAGTGCTGGCATTTCACTGGCTCATGCCTCCATGCCGGGCACATATTAAATTTTTTTTTTTTGAGACAGGGTCTCACTTTGTAGTTCAGTCTGGCCCTGAGCTCACTATGTAGTCCAGGCAAGCCTCGAACTCAGCAATCCTCTTGTCTCTGCCTCTTGAGTGCTGGGATTACAGGCGCAAGCCACCACGCCCGGCTAAAATTTTTAGAAAAGTATTTTTACCACCATCTCTAGAAACATTTAAAGTTTATATGTTAGCATGTATGATCACTTAATCACAGAAATGTAACTTTTATAAAATTATGCTCCTCGGGCTGGAGATTTAGCTCAGTGGTTCCGGCGCCTGCCTCGCAAGCGCAAGGTCCTGAGTTTGATACCGGTAACCACATAGAATGCTGGGCATGGTGACTCACGCCCACCAGCAATCAATACCACATACCACAGTGCCAGGCATGGTGGC
>PVIC010050962.1:0-12630 GCA_004025085.1 Thryonomys swinderianus
CCCCTTTGTTGCTGAGGTTTCCTGTGCGCTCTGCTGTGCCCCACCTGCCTGGTCTGTCTCAGCTCACTGCTCCACTCCCACCAAGCCCTGCTTGCCCCGTCTGTCTCTGCGCACCTCGGCGTGGTCTGAGCAGTGGCAGGGAAGTGGCAGGCCTGGGCACTGATCACCGGGACGGGGCCCCTTTGTTGCTGAGGTTTCCCATCACCTCCACTGCGGCCCACTTACCTAGACTCGGTGCCCCTCTGGCTGAAGCCAAGTTCTTAAAGAAGGGTCTGTAAGAAAAATCAAAGTACAAACCACATAGGATGATATATATATGTGATGACATTCAGTAAGGATGTGAGGCTCCATAGAGTTCACTGATGAGGATATTTCCATTTTTCTAAAACCTGATCTCTTCTACAGAATGGCTGTTTTTAATAACCGTGCCATTATGATTGAGATCTAAAATATTCCCCCAAAGACTCATGTTTTCAGAGATGGGCTTCTGGAAGGTGACTGGCTTAGGAGGGTTCAACCTTCATCAGCATGTTACTCCACTGATGAGCTCATAATTTTGTGGCATTTTGAAAAATAGTGGAAATGTGGGAGGAGGGGTACAGGCGGGGAGAGATTTATGGAGCCGTGACGCTGGGATGGCATCGTGGCCCTGGTGCCCCCCTCTCCCGCTCTTCTGCTCTCGGTCTCCCAGCTGCCCTGGGTGAGCAGCTTCCCTCAGCCGCGCCTTCCACCGTGTTGTTTTTGCCTCACCCAGGCCTAATAGCAGTGGAGAAAATGAAGGACCAAAATTCTGATCTTAAGCCAAGTAAATCTTACTTCTCTAAGTTATTATTTTCAGGAATTTTTTTACATCAAGGAAAAGATCAACACAATACCCTTTAACATCACAGGACAGAGGCTGAGAACTTAAACTCCTCCAATTCCTGCCAAAGTAGTGCCATTCTTAAAGCACTTTCCAGAAACTGAGTAAGTAGAAAATGAGCGAGAAAATCCTTTTGGCTTGACCAAGTAGTACTCTGTCCAACCACTAATGGAGTTCTTAAATAAAAGTAAATATATTTGCGATAGCTCTTGCCCATTCTGAGTTTTATAAAAATATATTTCCAGATGGATCACTTAAAGAACATGCCCTGCTTATTAAAGTCTACTCAAACAGTGGTGCTGTTCTACACAAATGCTCAGCAGACCTTTCAACTATTTCTGGTTTATTTTGTAAAATAAATATTTCAACAGTATATGTTGAGATTTAATTATTAAGCAGCAGAGAAAAGCTGTCAGACTTTATTGAGAAAATTTGATATTTTATGAGAAAATATCTTGAAGATTCAGTGTGGAAAACCACACCTCAGTGTGCTATTACTGGTACGCCAACGAGGTTCTTGTGATACACCAGATGGAGGAAGTACAGAAGCCGAAGCGTCATTTCCATACGTGATGTGTACACAGCCTTCTTGCTCAGTCTGCTGTCCATCTGAGTAACCTAAGACTCGTTAGGGCTCCTTTCCTGTTGACAAATCTTTACTTCCAACTTTTTTCTCACAGTGGCTTTCTAGCTTATTTTGGGGTGTCTATGGGAAAGATCATTGGCCTGCATTGTACCATACCCAGGTTTTAATTTAGGATGTATTCTCATCATAAAAGTGGAAAAGTAAGTATTAACTGAGTGTATTCTATGAACCAGGTATATGTAATCTTGCATGTGGTAAAGGAGGACAAAGGATAAATATCTCCAGGTCCACTTCATAGAGGACTGAGGCTCATAGAAGCTAAGTAATGTATTCAAGGACCTGACTGACAACCAAGATGTAAAACATTTCAGCTACCTTTAATGTTCCTAATTCTTTCCATTATATACATTTTAATGACTGGATACAGTTATTTGATACTAAAACTAGGGAAACACTAATACAAGTGAGGAAAGGTTTTGAGAATGTCAGAATGTATTTGGGAAGCAGTTTTTAATAGTTCACAGCAGAAGTTAGACTTGAAATATAAAGATCCAAAAAAAAGCTATTTTAGGTAATATATGTTAAGTACATTGGGGTAAATTCATTAGCTGCATTGTAAATTGTTCAGTTTTATACATGAAGTTTAATGTGAGAACAAACTAATTACAACATGTGATTGTATTTATACCTTATTTTTGTTTGTTTGTTTTTTGTTTTTTGAGACAGGGTCTCTCTTTGTAGTTCAGGCTGGCCCTGAGCTCACTATGGTGCCCAGGCAAGCTGCTGCGAACTCAGCAATCCTCCTGTCTCTGCCTCCCGAGTGCTGGGATTACAGGCATGAGCCACCACGCCCAGCACTGTGGTATTTATATCTTATTTTTATGTGTGAGCATATACCACCCCAAGATTGCATTTTATAATATTGTCTAAGGATTTTATGTGTCCTAGTATTGTGTTTCTCTAGCCAAAGTCTTTGACAGATTCAGTGAAAATTCAATTGATGCAGTGGGTTGACTTTTCCCCTTATCCTTTTTGCAATGGCCTATTTCTCTGGAATATTTTAAGGCTGTTCTTACCATTTCCTGCTGGGTGGGACTTTTTCTGGCTTTGCTGTTTGCTTAAACTATGAAGCCATCTCAAGGAACGTGTTCTATCATCCTCTTTCCCTCCAAGGAACCTCCCTGTAATTTGAAGTTGTTAATAACCTCACCAAAATGACATTTACAATAGTTATTTATTTTTCTCATTGGAAACACAGAATGAGAGGCAGTGGTTTTTCAGCAGCTGGCCTCCTTCCAACCAGTGAATTATTGATTATAGACTCATGAAATTGTGTCATAATTTTAAACAAATATAAAGTTAATTTAAAATAGAGACATAGCTAGTAATAAGTAAAACTCATAAGGACTTAAAATATAGCCCATCCATTTAGAGGTTGAAAACCCAAAACATTTCTTAGAGTTGCTTCTGGAGAGCAAATGGCACTGGGATTAAATCCCTGCTGCAAGTCTTTGGGACGGGTGTGTCATTGTCTTCCTCCTCTTTTGTAAAATTAACAGCTTCTGCTCTATTAAGGTAGAAGTTTCTCATCTGAAATTCGCTGGCAGGTGCCCTGCCTTCCTAACACTCCCGTCCCCTGTGGCCGGCACGGTGCTCATGACGGCATGGCCGGTCTTCTTGCTCCTTGCTTGTGTAGCAGCCACCATCCAAATGTATCCTACACCTTTTGGGTCATGGAAAAATCTTAGAAAACCGTCTTGCAACGCCCACAACACAGTGTGAGTATACACTGCCTCCTCCTCTGCATCACGTCCTCACTAGTGGAAATGCAGGGTGATGTCAGGCTGGTAAGGAGGAACTGGGATTCTAGTTCCGACTCTGGTGGTTTGGGAAGGAACATCTGGGTTCTCTGTTTTCAGGTTCCCTGTTGCTAAAATGAAAAACTTTTAGGCTGTAGTGTCTCTTAAGATGCCATCTATATTTAGAATGTTAGCAGGGCCCACAAATTCTATACTTAATATCAGACTCCCACTGGAATAATTCTAAGCTTATAGCTACATATTATTCCATTATCTGATATGCCATCGATTATTTATCCAAGCATCCATGAAGGTCGTCTTCTCTTTCAAATCTAGCAGTTGTGAATAAAGCTGCTGTAGCACCCATGTGCAGGTTTTTGTGTGGACAAAAGTTTTCAGCTCTTTTTGGTAAATAGAAAAGATGATTATTGCTGGATTATACAATAAGAATTTGTTTAATTTTCTTCACAATGATTGAGAGAAATTACTCCCTTCCAAAATGGCAACACCATTGTGCATTCCCATTGTTAGGGAAAGAGAATTCCTGTTAGAATCTCAGCGACACATTGTAATACCATAGTCTGGATTCTGCCATCTTAAAGAGGTGTGAGTGGCATTTTACTGTTGTTTCCAGATGCATTTCTCTAATGATACATGATGCAGAGTATGTTCCCTGTGTGTTTGTTTGCAATCTGCGTATTGCCTTTGGTGAGATATCTGTTAAGGACTTGGTCTATTTAAATTGGATTGCTTGTTATCCTATTGCTGAGTTTTAAGAGTTTATGCGTTCACGAGAAAAAGCAAGAGAAAAAATCAGTACCACAAAGATGATTTAACAATGTGTTTTATTTTCTATGAGAAAAATAATGCATTTAAAGTCTTCATGGCATCACTTCTTGGCCTTTTGGCTAAGAGCTAGTGTAAAGTCTTCATGGAGATTAATTATGTACAAGACTTTTAAGTAATACAACAACATCAATCTCTTTTATATTATTCTTCAATATAGAATACTTCTGATAGTAAGGATTAATTATTCATTTTAAGGCATTACAGAGGCTAGTATAATTGCTAGTGTTTTCTAACATCCTTATCAATTGGAGAGACAATAGATATTTATTAGTTCAGTTATATGACTTGATACAATCTGGCAAAAAATGTGTGCACGTATACAGGAAAGCGAGTGTCAAAATGGTTATATCTGATGACTCTAAGGTACATACAAGAACTCAAATTATACAGTACTTTTGTGTTTGAACATTTCAATAAAAAGTTTAAAGTGTCATCTCATGAACTGAGCCAGTTTTATATAATCATGCCCTTACGTTAAGAAGGAGCTCAAATGAACACACCATCTCTGTTGGAGGATTCCCTGAAACACTCTAAGGGAGTTTCTTCTACAAAACTTCTTTTTGTCCCTACCTTTTTTGCAGTAACTTCTACAAGTTTTTTAATCATCGTCTGATTTTATTTTTGAGAAAGATTAATTGTGTTTTTGTAATTTCCACTTCAGAAACAGGAAACCTTTAAGGGATGGATGAAAACCAAGTACTGACTGTATGGTTTTCCATTGCATTTCATTTCATTTGAGTCCCAAATTCTGAAAGCAGAGCTGGAAGTATCTTTGTGCATTGGGTAAAGATATTTCAGATGTTCCATGAAAAAGCCAGAGAAAGAGTTGTATTTGAAGCCTTGTTTTAGCAATCACCCGAGACTGGTATCCTAGAAATTCAGGGTAGTCTGCCTCCAGAAGAAGAATGCCTTTGACTCATTCGTTGCTTTATTTTCAAGTTGAAGTCTCAGCAGAGATCGTTCACCTATCCAGCTGCAGGTTGTATACGCAGTGGTTGCATCTGTTGCCATGGAAGCAGAAATAGAACCAATAAACTCTGTACCCTAAATGGATAAAAATTGACTTAGGAGAACTATAGACGGTTGTTACAAATTTTATGACAAAACTTTACTACATCTTACTCTAAAGTGGCAGCTTATGAAATAGAATTTTCATTTAAACCAATATTCCTAACAGTAGCAAAATTATTACTGAATAAATCCTTTGATTTAAAATAGCTGCACATTATAGCTATGGATGATGAATGGTAAAAAATTATATGTGCTAAATATGAAAAATATAAATACCACACCCAAATCCAGGCTCAAATATATTTAAGTATGATATTAATACAATTGATTTTGTTTTAGCATAATATACTACTTCATAGATGTTTATCAATTATCTTACGTAATTATGGGGTGTCAATCTAAGCTTAGTAATGGAGTCAAGTTATTCGACATTTATTATTTGTGTAAAACTGTAATAAGCTTATGTTACGATATTCTTGCTACCATCCAATAATTGGATGTTTTAATTTTCATCCTCAGTACAGATGAGAGCTGAGCTGAGCCTCGGGGTCAGACAGCCCGGCCGCAGTGTGCACGCAGACCGGCTCGGAGGGCAGCGGCGCTCACCGCAGACCCTGCTCTAACCTGCTCACTCTTGCGCCTTCTCGAACAGTCGCTTTTCACAGAGATATTAATTGTGCCTCCGATAGCATAATTATAGTCTCTACTGTATCCAATTTACATTCAACTTCTAAGTTTCTCTCCTTAAGAAATCATATTGTAACTCTGAGTATGGGAACTGAAACGTACAGTTCTTCACACAAAAAGATAGTATATAAATGGAACATGAGCACCCATAAAGATAAAAATCATAGCTGTGGAAAAGTAATAACACTCTTAAAAAACATTAGTTGGTTGAAATGGAAATAATAACCCTCCAGTGTGCCTATAATATCTAAACAGATAAGACCAGTTGAAGAAACAGATATTATGGGCATTTTTATGTGGTATGCACTTAGCAAAAATACTGTATTATGTTGAGGGTAAGAATTAAAGCCACTTGAGAGCACCACTAACTTTAAAAAACTTCCTAGGAAAATAATCAGTGGTTTTAATACATCAAGTATCTGTCTTAGTCACTTTGCTCATTGCTTTTTGGAATACTCAACGCCTATAGATTAAAGGAGGCGAGGTGTGTTTTTTTGTGCTTTTGGTTTTTTGAGACAGGGTTTTGCCCTGCAGTTCAGGCTGGCTCTGAACTCACCATGTAGCACAGGCAAGCCCGGAGCTCACGCTCGGCGAGTGAGGTGTACTGTGGCTCGCAGGTTTCAGAAGTCTTATCTAAACACAGAAGTGGCATGGTAGAGGGCGTAGCAGAGGAAAGCTGCTCACAGCGCGGTGGGCAGAAAGCAGAGCGAGCAGGGAGGGTGAGGAGGGAAGCGAGCGAGCATCCCTTAGGCCCGCCCAGTGGCCTCCAGCCAGGCCTCCCCCGTCGCGGGGAGTCGCTGCAGCGCTAGCAGATCGAGTCACCGGGGACACTGCGGCTTTGGGGACCTTCTAGCTTAAGTCATACATCCCGCCCCGGATCCCAGCAGACTCATTTAGTGCGTCTAAGAATCACCAGACCTTAGCAGTTCCAGCATCGCTGAGCAGTTCAGGCCTCAGGTCTGTGAGACTCCAAGAAAGCTCTTTGAACCCTGTACATTTTTTTTAAAGTTAAGTATTTTCACTATATAATAGCTCAGGGTAAATTTTTCTATTCCAAACGGAGGAGGAAGGAGAGATAGGAAGGAATTGGAGTAAAGGAAGACTAAAAAAACCCAGCAGGGAAAAGACTAAATTTCATAGTTCCGTGTCCAGCGCTCACCTTCAGGGAGGACTGTGGTGCGTCCTGAGCTCCAAATGCCATGGATGGCTCTACCCCGTGGCATTGCCCACATGGTCCGTCTCTTGGGAGGGTTCTCGTCACTGCCTGCTGCCTTTGCCAACAGGCAGCCCACATCCTGGCCTCTGAAACTCCCTGGGATCTCCACTGTACGTCCAGCTTCGCTCTCAGAGGGTCTTCCCTCTCAGGGTGACACTCCTGGCCTCCCAGGCCCTTTTCTGAAATCTGGACAGAAGCCTCCCTGACCCCGCAGGCCTTGAATTTTGCATGCCTGCTAAACGAGCTTCATGTTGAGAATGCCAAAGTCTTCCACCAGCTCAAGTAGTAGATAAACTCCCTTAACTCTTGGTTGCAGAGTCCTATAAGTGCCGGGATGGGTGAACTCTGGGAAATTCTTTCCTACTAATTCCTGAATGAGTTTGACTCCCTGGAGCTCTCTTCTGAAAGCAGATTCTTTCATTTTTGTATCACGTAGCCTATGAAAGATAGTCTTGCCAATTCCTGAGATTCCTCCAAGCTGTCTTTCCTACTGTCCTGATGCAGAATATTTGGCTTCTTTTTAAGGCTAATATTTTCACTAGCCATGATTTCTATTGCTATAATGTTGCATCTGCTTTATTTTTTGTAAAACTAGACAGTTTCCAATAAATGTTTTGCTCTTACTTCTCAGAGTAGTAGATCTAGCTAAAAACTGCCTCAGAATCATGCCACAATTTCAACATTGGGCTGCCTTGAAACTAGCTTTCTTGAAACTAACTAATCTGGTAAAGGCAAGATTAACTAGTCCTCTGCCCTTAGTGTCAGTCTCACGACATGCGCAAAATGTAGTCAACCCTCAGAGTTTAAGTCCAACTGTCAGTAGAATCCTTGTTCATAACTGAAGCTGCCCGAGCCTGCTCTTTATTCTGCATTTCTATGTGCATTCCGGCCTTCTGAGCTCTGATCATAATCTCTTAGCAAGCTTGGCTTATAGCATTCTAAGGCTTACTTAGTTAGCATCTCCAAATCTTTCCAAATTTCTCTGTGAATTAGTTCTACAGGCTCCTAAAAAATATGGTCAGTTACAGTCATGGTAGTGGTCCTACTTAACTTGCACCAAAATCTGTTTTAGTCGCTTTCTTTTCACTAGGACAAAATACTTAACACCTGTATTTTGAAGGAGAAGAGGCTTATTTTGGCTTAGTTATTTTAGAATTCAGTACATAGTCACCTGGGTCCAAGGCAAGAACAGTCTTAAGGGGGGTCTAGCGAAGGGAAATGACTCAGGTGTGGCAGCCAGGAAGCCCGAGGAGAAGGGCCGAGCCGGGGAGAGGTTCAACTTACGCCTCCGCTGATCTTGAACACTGCAGAACTGTCATCGTGTATTAAGTTTGTTCTGCATTGAGATTTTTTAAAACGTCTTTCACATTAAAACAACAAGAGGATAACTGATGAAAGACATATTCTGTGGAAGTTTTGGGTGGACTGTTTTGTCGTCTTTCAAGACAGAGGAGTACTGTTGGGTCTATTTTCCCTCATGTTACTCAGAAAGTTATTTTAGAGACAGCTAAAGCAAAGCTCCAATATTTTGCATTCTGTCTCTGGAAATGACTTGCAGCTTCTCAAGTGGGTCCTTCCAGTGGTTCGTGTACAGATACATGGAATGCACTATGGCCTAGGATTTTCAGTAGCTGGATCTTCGTCTAGACTCTGTTTTGGTATTACCTGGCTGTGGATCTCAGACGTTACCGAGCCATGGTTTTCTCATCTGTCAGATCTCAGTAGGAGTGCCAAATAATTTTTAATATTCCTTTCACTTCTAATTAGAATCAAACCTTGTGGTACAGTGTTTCTGGCTGACTCAATTTTATTCCTAATTCCTCTCTCCCTGACTTTTTCCCAGTATTGGTCTGAAGATAAAAATGTGTCCAGTTCTGATCAGTGAGCTGCTACTGGCTGAAATTCCAGGACAGCTTTTTAAAAGGATAAACTGGGCTGGAATTTCCTTTTGGTCCTTTAAATTTGTCTCCTTATTTGCAACCAAGGCAGTACCTAGGGGTGTAGCAGCCTTTTTGTGACTGTGAGGTGAAAAGCTGGGCACTAAGGATGACAGAAGCAGAAGACAGAAAGAATATGTGTCCCTGCCGGCGGCCTGCCGTCACACTGCTTCCTTCTGGGTTTCTTGTTATATAAGAAAAACTCAGTTTAAACCACCACAACAGAGTTCACCATTATTTGTCGTCAAACTTATCCTTACCTGATACAGACTGACACAAGTAAGTAAAAATAAATTGTTCTAAATTGAACAAGAGTTTTTATGAAGAATATAAAGATGAAAACATTACTGATTATCTAAAGGAGCTCAGAACTAATAGGAGAAATAACCTGAAATAACCACAAAATAAGAAAGAAAATATTAAGAAAAGGTATGGTAGTAACAACGGTTTTCAATTGTTTTTTGTACCAGGGATTGAACTCAGAACCTTGTACTTGACTTGCCAGGCAGACTTGGTGCCTGGCCAAATTTTTTTTTTTTTTTTTTTTTTTTTGCGACACGGTCTCACTTTGTAGTTCAGGCTGGCCCTCAGCTCACTATGTAGCCCAGGCAAGCCTCGAACTCAGCAGTCCTCCTGCCTCTGCCTCCCGAGTGCTGGGATGACAGGCGGGAGCCACCACTCCCGGCACTGTGGTGTGTGGTATTGATGGCTGGTGGGCCTGAGACACCACGCCCAGCATTGTATGTGGTCGCCGGGATCGAACTCAGGGCCTTGCACTTGCGAGGCAGGCGCCGGAACCACTGAGCTAAATCTCCAGCCCGAGCCTGGCTACATTTTAAGCAGGACAGAGACAAATTTGATTCCTGCGAAAGGTATGGGGAAATGAGGAAGAAAGCTTTAAAGTACGTATTTTGTAAATCTTAGAATTTCATGTTGCCTCCTCATAATAACATCCTTAATTTAGTAATGAGACATTAGGTTATGACCACTTGATAAATTATGCTGACCTCACCAGGGTGTTATATTGTTCTATCTTGACTTGACTTTCATGCTCAGATCATGGCAAAATGTTGTTTTTATAAATTACCCTCTAATTATACTTTCATATTTTTGTAGTTAAACTGATCATGATGACCCATTTACTTATTTTTTTCAGTTGAATTATTTATTGGTACATTTTACATACAGCTCGCAATCACACTCAACATTGGGGAATTTGACCAGTAAATGGCATGAGTTAATTAACCCATTTTCTTCTTGACTAGCTATGAGCTTATGCAGCTGCTACCCCAGGATCCTAATAATTTGTTGATTGGTAAAGTGCATGTTAAACACAGTGACTGTCCTTTGCTTTCTTTTTAAAACGTTTCTTTCCTACGCCCAATGCTGTGCTTATTTCTCTTTCTCTTGGGTCCATATCTTTATCCAAACTTGTAGTCTGATAAGATCCAACACAGATGAGTTAGTTTGTAGAAGCGGCTTCGTCTGCTGCCAGTTTGCTGTCCCTGTGAGTCGTGTATTTGTAACATCGAGCCCCATCGTGATAACCCTGGTCTCACTGTGGAACCATCAGCAGAGCTTTACAAAATATCAAAGCATACACACTCCTACCAAACCCAGTTTAAATTTAATTACACTGGGATTCACGTGGTGATCTCAGGTGCTGCTAGTTGGTGGCCATGGGGGGACTCGTGCGGACCTGAGAGGAGTGTTCCAAGTCTTTGGAAGGACGAGGCATGATGATCGTTGGAGCCTCAAGGGAGTGGATGATTAAAGCACAAATTATTTTGCCTTGGAGCTAAAAAATATTTATTGAAGGTTTATTTCAAATTTATTGAAAGAACAATGACTTTATCGAGCCCAAATCTAGTATTAGGAAAGCTAACTGGAACCAGGCAGCCTCTCTCTGTCTGTCTCTCTGTCTCTGTCACGCACGCGCACACACACACAGCCCTCTGACTCTCTTGAGATTTCCAGTTTCTTCTGCTCCTGTCCTCAGGCACATGGTTCATCCTGCCTTTCTGCAGCCCTGCCTGCCCTGCCTCTCAGTTGTAAAAGAAAACCCCTATGCTGCCCACAGCCATGTTTATGTGTGTCCCAGCATATGAAGCAGCACCCCCCAGAGGCTCCTGGTTTGCTCACACAAGCAAGCAGGTCTCTTCCAGACAAAGTCGCTGGAGCATCACCGAGCATGGACTGCAGTGCCCTGGTTCCCAGCAACCCTGCTTAGGGGCCGACTGTCTTGCTAAGAAACTACTTCCGTGTTGTGTTGTCTCTGGGAAATCTGCTGACCTGGCGGTCAGGTGCGCACTCTAAGTGCCCTGCCTGTACTCAGAGCAGGCCAGTGGGGAGAAGGAGAGACAGGAGGATCGTTTCTAAGGTGACAGTTACAGAAAGCTGAACTTGACCCAAGAGCTAATTCCTAAATATGGGAGATAAGCATTTCGAAATGTCTCTCCTAAGCTTTCTGTCAGTAGAATAAGTGCGTGGAGAGGAAAGGGGGTCATTTATGACCTATGTGTTGTAGGAAGCATCACAGAGGAGGCAGTCTTACGGGTAACACAGAGAGCACTGCGGCCAGATAGTAATAAAGAGGAAAAGCGGGGCGGCGGCCGCGGGTCCCCCAGGCCTTCCGGAAGGCAGGGTGCTAAGGCGGGGGTGGGGCGGTTAAGCTGGGACCGGAGAGTGAAGGGCTCTGACTCAGCCTGAGGAGAGAAGGCTCCTTTTGGAGCATGTATGGTTTCTGAGCATGGAAAACATGATGACTAGCATGTAGAGTGTGAGTCTCTTCCAAGATGTGTAATCATGTGTAGGAGATGATGTAAAAGGACATGGGTGGAACAAGTAAGAGGCAAGAAAACGTCTAATCTAGCTCGGAGCAGTGAGAATTGAAAACAGGAGGAAGGGATTCCCGGGAGCCCTTGATTCCAGGTAGCCCGGCCAGAGTCAAGGAAAGGAATAGTTACAGGAGAGTATTAGCATATTCCCTGTGTTTTGGTTGTGTGGAAATATGGAAAGTGAAGCTTCTCAAAACAGTTACTTTTTAAAGTGATCTAATATATTTATTTTTTCACTTCATCAATTCACTCAACAAATATTTGTTGCACTGCTGATTTGATCAAATTTTAAACTGGGAGGTTATTCAGATAAGAGGCACAAGATTGGCTTTTCCTAGTGAGGAGACAGACGTAAAAACAATGACTGAAAAGACAGTACGAAAATGCCACATTACCTCATAGGGCTGCTGGAAGATTCAGTGAGGTCACGTCTGCAGGATGCTTAGGGAGGCGCGGTGCCTGACATGGTGAGCACTCAGTGACCAGTCGTTCTCATTCCACAGGAGGTCCCCCGGGAGCAACGCGGAATCATGACAGCGTAGGATGCAAAGGACGGCATCAGAGAGGACGTGAGAGGAGTAGGTAAAGGCTGAGGTGGGCGTTCCAGCCAGAAGGGCCCTCGTGAGAAAAGGCACGTTGTTCTAAGACGTGGAGACGGTGGCCCGTGAGACCGTGGGGGTGTGTGCAGGAGGGCACTGAGTTTGGAGGCCCTTGAAGACCGTCGAGGTTTGGGTTCTGTATTTTAGGCAGTTCTCTGCCTCAGACATCGGCACCAGCTTAGAGGGAGGGCTGCCCACTGCAGAGGCTGTCCCGGAAGGTCTGGACGGTGCGTGGGGGGGGGGGGGG
>PVIC010050963.1:0-12629 GCA_004025085.1 Thryonomys swinderianus
TTGCCTGGGCTACATAGTGAGCTCAGGGCCAGCCTGAACTACAGAGAAAGACCCTGTCTGGAAAACACACACACACACACACACACACACACACACACACACACAAAGATGCCCACTATCATCACTTTTCTTTCTCATAGTACTCAAAATACAGTCATAGCTAGAGCAATAAGGAAAGAGAAATACATAAAAGGAATACATACAGGAAAGGAGGAATTAAACTATCAATATTTGTTGAGGACATGATGTTTTACCTAGAAGACCAAAAGAACTCCACAAAAGACATTCTGGAATTAATAGGCAAAATAGCAAGATAAAAAAGCAAAAAAAAAAATCAGTAAAATTTTCATACACTAATAATGAACTCAGTGGGAAAGAAATTACAAAAACAATATCATACATGTTGTATCAAGAAAAAGGAAATATCCAGGTATTACCTTAACCAAGGATGTAAAAGACCTCTTTGAAACAATCTACATGACTCCAAAATTGATATTGAAGGGGCCATCTGAAATTTGAAAAATGTCCCCTGCCCCTACAGGGACAAAACCATTATTATCAAAGATGGCCATACTGCAAAAACCGTAATATAATTTCAATGCAGTCTCTGTAAAAGTATCAACAGTATACTTCACAGACCTTGTGAAAACAATCCTAACATTCAAATGGAAAGCACAGTGAACAAGCAAATCGAAAGCTATTTTGGTCAATAAGATCAAAGCAGGAGGCATCACATTACCTGACCCTGAAGATATACTATAAAGAGACGAATACAAATACCATTGCATTGGAAAAAAAAAAGCGTATGGATCAGAACAAAATTGAGGGCACAGAAACATCCCCAGGCAATTTCACCTGTTTGATCTTTGACAAAGGAGCCAAAGAATACACTGAAGGATAGACAGGTTATTCATCAAAGGCACTGGGAAACTGGACATCCGTTCACCTTAGTTTTGGAACTGGATGCACATGTCTCACCATGAACAAAACTAAAATCTGATGAGATAGGGCGTGGTCTTGGTGGTATTTTTATAGTTGAAACTAAAATTTAAATGAAAAAGTTAAATCTTAAAAACAAACATTGATTCTATTGCAAAGATAGGTAAAACACTGAAAGTCACAAGTACAGAGACATTTCCTAAACATAACTATAACTGCACAATAATAACAGGAAATATCAACAACTGAGATCACATCAAGTCAAATACTTCTGAGCAGCAGATAAATCAGTTAACCAAGTGAAAAGTTAACATACACATCAACTCTGGAGTGGGGATAAGAAGATGTGTCTTTTTAAATAAAATAGAGTACTGCGCTGCCATAAGAATGGTAACCTTGAGTCATTTATACTCAAATGGACGTACCTGAAGTACATACTCATAAGTGAAATAAATAGGTCACAGAAGTGTAAGAATCTTATCTCTTCTATGGTATGAGAAACTGAAGATGTAAATGAGTTCTAGATAGATATGTAGGTAGATATTGTGAAAGAGAAAATATTCAAAGGGAAATGGGGTTTAGGGATAGGTAATGAATGGAAAGAAAAAATGTGGTGGTTAAAAAAGAAACAAAGCTTATGTATATAGGGGTGGAGTTGTGTAGGGTCAGTAAAGGAAGGAAAAATTGAGAAGTGGTGTCATATGCTGGTACAAATTCTCAATGTTGAGTGTGATGTGATGTGCACATAGAATGTACCAATAAATATTCAAATTTTAAAAAGTTAACATACACAATGAAATTTTTATATAGAACAAACAAGATTGTCAGGAATATATTAAGAGCTCAATAAAAATTAGATCACCCAGAATAAAAGATTCAATAAAAATGGGCAAATGTTCTGTGCAGTTACTTCTCAGAGGTAGAGATACAAGTGGTCAAAAGATACATAAAGATTGTTGAAAATTTTTAGCCTTTAGAAAAATAAAAATAACAACAATGCTAAAATTCCATGTTACACAACACAGAAGGGCCTTCATTAAGAAATCTCGCAATAACCAATTGTGGCACAGCTACAGCCAAAACAAGACCCATCTGCACTGTTGGTAGAAATGTAAACCAGCAAAACCACTGTAGAAATCAGCATGGAAATTCCTCAGGAAACAATTAGAAATTCTATAAGTTACATCCTTGCAAGCATCTTACCTGAAGAGCAAAGGGCATCATACTATGGAAGGTTATGTATATTTATATCACCACAGTTCCTAATAGCTAAATTGTGGAAGCAGCCTGTATATCAAGCAACAGATGATGGGTGTGGTATCTACACTTAATGGAATATTACTCAGCTATGAAGGATAGATTCAAGCCATTTGTAGAAAAATGGATGCTTGTGGAAAATATAATATTGAGTAAAATAAATTAGACACACAAGCTTTAATCCTACATAGTAATTCTCATTCAAGTGATGCAAAGGGAAAATCAAGAGGAGCATAATGCAGGCAGAGAAGGTGACAGGGGATAGAGCTCTTGCACCCTCGAAAGAGCCCAGACAACACGTGGGAAAAAAGAGGGAGATGGGAAGGGAAAAGAAGGAGAATATAGATAGGTTGTGTCCACCAACCAGGCAACTTAAATGAATGTAAACGTTAAATTTCAAAAATATGTGAAATGATAGATAAAATTAACATGAGTGCAAATGGGAAATGAATGTAAGAGGAAAGGGAAGAGGTAAAAGAAAAGATGGACATTTAAGGAGGAGTCAAGCTGCAGTATATACATGTACCAACTCAACAAGATGATTGAAAACTGCCTGTACTACAAACACGTATTAATAAAAAGAAATTAAATTAAGAAAAATAAAAACAAATTTATAGAGGCCAACATTGCATTGAGTCTTTAACAAAGCTGAAGACAGGAAGAGAAAACTGAGATTCTAACAGCAAAGCAGCCCAAGGAAACCACCTGGTCTGAGCCTGACATGAGCTCAGTGTGTCCCGAGCGCCCCCTGCTGTCCTGAGCACCAGAGAAGTTTGTGTCTGGGCTCACGCACTGTGAGTCTCTTGCACAGTAATACATGGCTCTGTCCTCAGGTCTCAGGCTGCTCAATGACAGTGAAACTTGGCTCTTGGAAGTGTCCCTGCTGATCCTTGCTCAAGATTGAAGGGCTGAGGTATAGTCTGTGCTTCCACCCCTCCATATCGTACCAATCCACTCCAGTCTCTTCCCAGGAACCCAATGGACCCAGTTCACAGCATAACTGGCTAAGGAGAATCCAGAGACCTTGCAAGTGAGGGACAAGGTCTCTGAAGGCTTCACCAGCTCAGGTCCTAACTCCTGAAGCTGCACCTGGGAAAGGACACCTGGGGACAAGAAGCATCACCATCAGTCACATACACGAGACACCCTGTGCCCAGGTCCCTCCCCTGCAACTCAGAGACACTCAGAGTGGGGAGCTGCCACCAGGCAGAGAAGCAGCAGCAAGAGCTCCATGCTGAGGAAGCTCCTGTGAGGGGAGATGGGGCTGCTCAGCCAGGGCTGGCTTTTCATCCTGAGCCTGGGGCTGCTTTGCATGGGGGAGGCCCTGAGGGTATAATGGGGCGACATAGGGCAGGGGCCTTAGCAGTTCCAGGGAAAGTGTTTTCCTATGAAAATCAGTAGCACTGGACATAGGGACACTCCAGATACTTGTCTATATAATCTCTGGTATTCATCCTTCCACAGGAAATGAAAGTGACACGGGGCAAGAGTTTTGTTGATTTTGAGCACAGTACATTAAAGGGTTTACATTCTGGACAGGTTCTGATATGTTGACTGCATTTATTAATATGTGGCCTTTCCAGGGAATGATTTATAGTGAGACCAAGAAGTATATATCTGTGGATCTCTTGTTAGAAATGGAGAAAAAGTCTTAAGGATATGACTATCCAGTCTCCATGGAGCAAAATGTGTGCACTTCTCCATGATGTCTTTTCCAAAATCATTGCTTCCTCCTTGGCAGTGGTCCTTACAGACACCTCTATACCTTGTTCCCCAGGTCTTCAGAGTCCAGATTTGAGGAAGTTTCTTGGAATTGATATGTTTTCATCTCAACTGATTCTGATTTTTTTAAAAATAAGACTTTCTACTGTGCCTGCAAATCCTGGGACTTTGCATGGGCTAGAGAGGCTATATCCCCTCCTTCAGAACCCTGGACCTGAAGATTCACATTTTCATATGGAATCCAGTCTTGAAACCTGCTGGCTGAATCCAGTAGTTACACAATCACCTCCAAGGTCCCAGTTTACTCACGTGGAGGGAGATGAGAGAAAGATGCAGGTAATTCTGACAGAACCAGGGCGTGTGAGTCTTTGTGGGTCTCTGGGGTCTGCGTGCAGTGAGGGAAGCCAACCCCCACTCAGCACCCCTACTGTGGCTCCTCCTGCCACTCTCACTGCTCCAGAGAGCACCTCAAATTTGACCCAATCCTTTGTCCTAACAGTCCATTCCTGTCTCAGAAGAGAAGACAGAAAAGGCAAATACTGTAAATGGCAATTTAATTCAAATTTCTTACCTATTTGTCATGGAAATATTAAGGAAAGAATCCAAATTTGTAAACAAATTATATCTTCTATTCAAAAATCAACTCCAACAGTGCATGATGAAGCACTCCTGCAATCCCAGGTCTCTGGAGGCTGAGGCAGGATCCACACAAAAGGGATATGCTTAACATAATGAAATTCAGGTCTGGAGATTTAGCTCAGTGGTTCCAGCACCTGCCTGGCAAGTGCAAAGTCTCTGGTACAATCCCCGGTAGTCTCATACAACAATATCAGGTGTTGTGACTAATGCCCACCAGCAATCAGTACCACATACCACAAATGCTAGGTTTGGTGCTCAAGCCTGTAATCCCAGCACTTGGGAGGCGGAGGCAGGAGGATTGCTGAGTTCAAGGCTTTCCTGGACAACATAATGAGCTCAGGGCTAGCCTGAATTACAAAACAAGAATTTGTCTCAAAAAAAAAAAAAATCAGAGCCAGAGAGTTAGCTCAGTGGTTCTGGCACCTGCCTCGCAAGCACAAGGTCCTGAGTTCTATCCCCAGTAACCACATATAATGCTGGGCGTGGAGACACGCCCACCAACAATCAACACCGCATACCACAATGCGGGACGTAGTGGCTCACGCCTGTAATCCCAGCACTCAGGAGGCAGAGAGACAGGAGGATTGCTGAGTTTGTGGTGACTTGCCTGGGCAACAAAGTGAGCTCAGGGCCAGCCTGAACTACAAAGCGAGACCCTGACTCAAAAGCAAAAAAAAAAAAAAAAAAATTGCAATTCAGGAGAAATCCTCATGTGAAAGACACCACACACCCTGAGAATGAACACCTTAGAGCAGGTAGACAGCAAGTCAGAAATACAAGACTAAATAAGTCTTGCTTTAAAAATAAGATACAAAACACTCAAAGTCCATTAGCAGGGATTCTGTGAATTTCACCTGATCTGTTCAATCTGGAAAGACAGATGTCACTGGGTTCTGAACAGCAAAGGCTCATCAGTGTCTCTCTCCACACACATCCCAGACAGAGCTCTTCACAGAGGAGCCCAGACACACGGGTTTGTTCGTGGTGTACCCCATGGTGCTGACTGGCACTCCCCTTCACATTTTATATTTGAAGCTTCCGAGTGCTTATTTCATAACCCTGTGTGATCAGCGTGTCCTCCAGGATGGCGACAATATATGTCTTCCCTTCACACCTCATGGCCAGTGCATGTGCCTATGACATCTTGGCTCCATTTCTAATCACTACATGCATGGCATAGACTGCTGCTGTAAACCTCTGAAGTAATGTAGTTTTTTCCATGCAAAGTGGAAACATTTTTATTCTTTGTATTCATGTGACAAAATCAAGACCTCTCCTCTCCTATTGAGGGCCCATAGGATGTTGGTGAAATGGTCATGTCCACGCTGAGCCCGCACCATTGTGCAGTACCAGATACAGGGCTGTGCTCAGCAGTTAGAGGACGGGTCGTGTTAGTGCTGCTGCCCAGCCTGGGGGTCCTCGGTGAAGATTATATGCCACCTTGCTGGGTTTCTGTGATGTGGCGAACATTCAGTCAGTGACCTCTGAGAAAAGCAGCTTCACCTGCATCATGGTGTGAGGCTCATAGCCGGGAGAGAGCTGCAACGGATCAAACCACCCTTGTTACCAGTCAGCAGGATTCTCCCACAGAAGGACCCCAACTCCCTCTGCACCTGCAACACCCTGCTCTCCTCCCGCAGCCCACACAACAGAGCTGGGACTTTCCAGCCCCCGGGGTCTGTGAACCGATTCCCGAGGAAACGTCTCTTTCCCTGTGCTGCAGCTGCGCCTCTTGTCTGTCTCTGCTTCTCTGGAGAACCACATCCAGTGCAGTCACTCTAGACAAATCAGGGATAATTGCAAAATTAACAAACATTGTTTGGTATACCTTTATAATGATAATTGTACAGAATATGTAACATTGAAATAATTTTCAGTTTTGTGTTTCTTCACAAGTCTGTTTCACTACAGTATGTTTATTCATTTTGACATTTTCTATTATCAACGTGCAGAAACAAAGAAATATTCCATTTAAATTTTTATGTTATGATTTGATCATCTTTTATATCCTCCTTAATCAACAAAGGTAAAAAACAGGAAGTTTTTGAGCCAGAGATTTAGCTCACTGGTTCCAGAGACTGCTTAGTAAGCACATGGTCCCTGGTTCCATCCTGGTAACCACATACAACAATACCGAGCATAGTGAGTCACGCCCACCAGCAGTAAGTACCACATACCACGCTGCCAAGCATGGTGGCTCATGCTTGTAATCCCAGACTCGGGAAGCAGAGGCAGGAGGATTGCTGAATTCTAGGCTTGACTGGGCTACATAGTGAGCTCAGGGCAATTGTAAACTACAAAGGGAAACCCTGTCTAAAAAATTTTTTTTTCCTAAAAACAGAAAATTTCCAAAGAAAATCTGGTGTAGGAATGTAATGAGGGGAAGGAATAAACATGATTCTGAAAGAAAACAAAAGAGCATGGATATAGGGGGTGGGGAGGCGTGGGTGCACAGGGATGTGGGTAAAAGTGAGAATTAACTTGTGTCATATACAGGTACAAATTCCCCAATGTTATGTGTGATTGTGAGATGTATATAAAATGTACCAATAAAGAAGGCAATTTTTAAAAAAGGCAGTTTTTAAAATCTTTTCCCACATATTTGCCTTTAGTGATTTTTCCACTTGGTTTATATCATGTTCTGTTACTGGTTTTGTGTTTCATTTCACTTACACTTGGAGAAAATTCTTGGCAGCATTTCAATTCACTTCATATACACAGATATGTACATAAGAGTGCATGTGAGGTTGCCTTTGTCTGTGACCAAATACAGAGGAAGGAAAAGGAATAAAGAGAATCAAGATTTGGGAAGTACATACACCTATTTTCTCATATGGAAGTAAGCATTATGTGATGTAAACAGGTGTTAATACAATTTTTTTAAATATGAGAACTCTAATAAAATACAGCCAATTAAAGACAGGTAATAGATAGCAAATAGGTACATAGCTTTCACATATGAATAGGATCAAGAGATTGAGGTTGGGGGGCACAAAAAAGAGTTAAGAGGTTTTCGCTCCTGTGTAAATACCCAATGGAATATAATCATTATATAATGAAAACAAGCACTTAAATAATAGCCAATAATTGAAATGGCAAATAAGAAGTATTTAAAATAATTCATAAAAATTTTCAAGAATACAAAATAGAGGAGAACCTAGAACATATTCCACTTGTACTTCCAAAAAATGTGTCTTCTGTTGGTAGTGTTTGGAGAATTCTGTTGAATACTGTACAGGTTAGTCAGCTCATTGTGAAGTTTAACAACCTTATTTTATTATCTGTCCTATTCTCCAGGTGATCGTTCTCATGGAATTGGTATATTTAAAGATTCCATTATTTTTCTATAACCCTTTATTCCTCACTTCAAAACTGTTAGTGTTAAAGTCACATATTCTGAGCCCTTACATTAAAATGTAAAATATAGTTTATTTTGTTAGGATATGAGTGAGGCAGGTAGCTAGGGAAAGGGCTGGAGATGGCGGAACTGAGTCATATTAATGGGAACTGATACAAGAAGATGCAATTGTGAAATGTTGAATATGCTCATAATGTATAGATACAATGTACCAATGAAATTTTTTTTTAAGAATAGTACAAAATGTACCAGCACTTTGCCAAGAACTGTACGCACATTCCTCAGGCAACAAAATCAGAGACCCTCCCTCTCACTGGCAGATACTTCACCTCCTCAACTCCTGCATTTTGAGGACTTCTGACTACAATGCATTTCTTCTGTTACATGCAATGCAACCCATGCCTTCCAAATGATTTTGAGGAAGTTAAAATGCCAAATAACTACTTCCTTCTAAGGTCTCAGTGTGCTGGAACACTGTGAAAAGGAACAAGCCATGAATTCCTAATGTTCATTGTTTCACTTCACAGAGCGCCATGGGATAAAGGTCCACTAAACAAAGAAGCAATTCCTTTGCCTTTCTTTACCTATAAGTAACTCTACATTGAGACACCACATGGCAACGCAGTTGGGATTCCCCAGAACATCAGGGCATTATTTCCAATAAAAGTTTCCTAACCTTCTTTGGTTGGCAACTTTATCCTTCAATGTTTTGCACAACCACAAGCCTGGGAAACACTGTGACAGAGACACACAGTTATGCTTGTTGTTTTTCTTACTATTTTATTGCAGTGGGATGGGCCTTTGATAGACCCAGATATTGTTATGTTGATAAAAGAACTTCCTAGCACACACCCAGGAGTAATAAGCAGCTACACTTACTGAAATTCAAGAGTGTAGTGCTCAGGGTAAGTGTGGGAAGTGACCTGGGGGTCATCACTGTGAGGCCTGGAGAACTGCACTGGGTTCTGCCCTAACCAGCAGTTAGAAGGTCTGCAATATGAACAGTGCTGCCCAGCTCCCAAAAGAACTGCAACCTCATCCTGAATAATGGGATCTGTCTAGTTGCTGCCTTGGGGTGCCAGATCAGTGGCAACAAGAGGTAAACAACCTCTGGCCCAAGGTTATTTTCCATCTGTTCCTCATTTAAGAATTTGCTGTTGTTTCCTTAGTGATTGGGTTGATCAACAAACTCCTTTGTGATGTGCTGAGAATAAAGTTATTCTTGTCTCTAGACAGCTTATCCAATAGACTGGAATTGGCACAAGGAGGGTGGCCTCCAGACAGTAGACAATAGGGAATTTAAACCTCAGAAAGAAAGAACTAGTTGTAGACCAGGTGTAAGAATTAAGACACTATTTCATTTTTGTTTTTCACTGACTCTGCAGTTCTCTGTTTCCAAGTTTCTAACTGTGACTATAGACAATTGTTAACTGTTTCTGACGTCACTAATGTCCTTGAAATCTGTATAAGTATAGCACTGTGAATAAACTTGGGGCCTGCTCAGTATTGACTGAGAGATCCTCCCAATCCCATTATTCTGTGTTGTTTCTTTTCTCAGCCGCACCCTTTGACTTCGCAAACCCGCTGATTTGTCTGGCAGGCTCCGGCAATTGGCGCCTAACGTGGGGTCAGAACTACCGAGGAAGAGAAGGTGTAGGACGCTGCGTGTGAGGCCTGAGTTTTTAAAGTTAAAGTACAGCGAAGGTAAATATAGTCGGGAGTAATAAATTATGGGACAAAGGAATAGCCGTGACTTCTTTATTTCAGTTGTTCAAGGTACTCTGCCGAAAAGAGGTACTAATGTAAGCACGACCCAATTGGAAAAGTTCTTTTCTTTTATTGATGAAGCTTGTCCCTGGTTTCCCAAGTATGGCACTATTACTTTGATGACATGGTATAAAGTTAGGGATAAGATAGATGAATATTATGCCCTTCATGGGCCAGAGAAGATACCCACAGAAGCTTTATTATTATGGACCTTAATTAAGGAACTCTTTATGCAAGTTTTAAAAAATGTGCTTAAAGCTAGAGATACTAAAGTTAGACAAGCTCAATTAGAACACTTTTTGAGTTTTGTGGAAAAAGTTTGTCTTTGGTTTCCTGATAATGGGACTGTTACCTTGGAGATATGGCAAATGGTAGGAGACTGTTTGCATGATTATTATAATGCCCATGGCCTGAAAGAGGTCTGGGTGGATGCTTTCTCTTTATGGAATTTGATTAGAGGTTGTTTAGACCCTAGGCATGAAGGGTCCCGATGGGGATTCTCTCCTATAGCCCAAAAGGAAGAAAAAAACCAGTAAGGGAGAGAAAGTAAAATACATAGAGGAGGATCCTCTAGGGCAGGAAAAAGAAATTTCTGTAGAGAAAAAGAAAAGAGGAGGTACCATCTGATGGTAAAGAAGGAGGCTGTAAAAAGGATTTTTATGAGGAAAGCAAGAAAGCTCAAAGAAAAATAGGCAATGGAAAATGATTATGAGGATCCTTGTGCCAGCTATGTTCTTCAGAAGAGAAAAAAAAATCACTAAAAGAAACAGTAAAATTACATGAAACTAGAGAAGAAATACCTAAAGATGGGTTGATGCTGGAACAGAGAGATAAAAGGGGAAAAAGAGGATATGAAAAGAATATGTTGGAATTTGGGGGAAAAAATAGAGGGCATAGAACAAACGATAAAGGATTTGGTTGCTTTTAATCAGCACACCTCCCTTAAGCAATCACCTTTAGAGGTGCCACCTATGTCCATCCCGGTGCATGAACCTAACCAAAAAGGCCTCAGCTTTCTCCCTTACAAAAGGCACTAAAGCAGGTCGCTGATCAAGGTGAAACTATGGAAGGATTTCATTTGGCATGTCTGATGGTTGTTAATGCTTCAGGGCAGAAAAAAATGAGCCCATTCCTGTTGCAGCTACAGTCACCTGGTTTATTCCTTGAGACTTCATCCTGTCACTTTTGGTCTTGGTCTCACTATGATTTGGCTATAAAATAGATTGGAATGATAAGGTCTACATGAAAGGGTAAATATAATAACTATAAAATGTCTAAAAGTTGTTACTATAACTAGAGATGGTCTAATATTGCTCTTCTATTGTAGCGTTACGTAGTTTTGCCTGGTTTGTGTAAATAAAAATAATCAATAGATTAAAACAGGTAAACACTTTAAAGAGGTTCCAAGCTAGCATTGTGATGTTAGTCTTATGCTGTATATAAAAGGTGCAAAGTCTAAAACTAAAATTATATAATTGGCTCTAACAGGCAAAAGACATTTCATAAAAATCCAAGCTACAGATTTTAGCTAATTATAAAAACATGTTTGATTCACCTGAGTTAATGTTAACTGGCATGTTTAAAATGTTTCTTGTGTATTACAAAATTCTTAGGTTATAATTATAGAGTTAACTTGCCTTTTCTGTATCTCAATTCCTGATAAAAACTTAAGGTTGCTCTGGTTACTACTGTTACAGTTGGTTAAATCATAAAATGTGAAGATCTAAGAACAAAGAAAACACTTCAAATTTTAATAGTTAAAGAGTTTGTTATTAGAGGTTCATAGTAAAATGTTAAAGACTATAAAAGAAGAGATATTTTTCATAAAAAGATTATGTATGATTTACAAAGAGAGGGATAGTGGATGTTGTATGGGAAGATGGATGTATGTTTTGTTTATGGGATGGAGTGAGAGGTGAGTACAGCAATGTGTGCTTGACCACAAATAATTAATGGGCAAGTGGTAGGGCCAGAGAGAGCTATTTCTAGAGAAGATTCTGTGCAGCCTGATGCCATCTAACAGTGAGGAAAATGTTTGTTGGTGGCACTGAAGAGGTACAGCATAACATAGTTTGAGAGACTACTTTAAAAAGTGTGGCAAGATTACAACCATAGAGGTGATAGAAAACAGACAGAGTAAAAAAAAAAAAAAAAGAGAAGATTTGCTTGTATAACTTTTGAGAGCCATGCTGTTTTTTAAGCCAATTAAAAAAGGCCAATTAAAAAGCCATTAATTAAAAGCCAATTAAGCCAATTAAAAGTCATTTTTAAAGTGTAACATTACAAGGTGGTAAAGATAAATAAAACAACTCAGTAAATTTTAGAAAAATACTGTAAAATGTTATTGCAAGTTTTAATGTCTAAATAGCAAGCAGAAAGGTAGGTGACTGATAGTAAGTAAAAGAAAAAGAAAATGGTTTTTGTTTTCAAGTAAAAATGTCCAGTTGTGCCAGAGTATGAAAAGACATAAACAAAGTTCAACTTGAGGGCCTGTTGCAAGTTATAAAAGGTTCAAAGAGATGTAAACTTTACTTGATTTAGTGCAAAATAATGCAAATAATGAGTTTAAAAATGTGTTCATAATTTGACAGTGTTAAATCAGTTTTGGTAAAAAGTTCTGGCAGTCTCTATGGTGTTAGTTATAAATCTGGTGATAAAAGTAAGAATAATAACAAAAGGCTTTTAAAAGGCAAAAAAAGGAGCTACAGCTCTTACCAAGAGAGAAGAAAGTTGTCAGAAAGGCTACAGGGTACTTTGAGACAGTTATCCTAAATACATTAGGTAATTTGCCCTGTAAATTGTGATACTGGTGCCTATAATAAAAAATTAAGGAATTTTTAACTTTTTAATATTTATATAGTTCAGTTTTCCTATACTTTAATAAAATGCAGTTTTAGAGGTGTTCCCTGTAAAATAGCAAGTAAAAAAGCATTATTAATTATTATTT
>PVIC010050965.1:0-12629 GCA_004025085.1 Thryonomys swinderianus
TTTTGGTGACAGGGTCTCGCTTTGTAGTTCAGGCTGGCCCTGAGCTCACTATGGTGCCCAGGCAAGCCGCTGAGAACTCAGCAATCCTCCTGTCTCTGCCTCCCAAGTGCTGGGATTACAGGCCTGAGCCGCCACGCCCAGCATTATCCCATATTCTTTTTAATTTAATTGGATACAATGATGTGCTTAGTTTTTATCTGAAAATTAAGCATTAAATACAAAGAGGTGTGTTTCTTTGGACTTTCAGAATGTTTAGTTTCCAAATCTTGGTAACCTACATTTTGGTGACACTATATTCAAGTATCCTGAATTATCTGAGCTTCTGCAATCTAAACTCAATTTATTTTACATATAAATAGAATTTATTTTCCTTTAAGAAGTTATATTCTGAAAGATCAGATTCTATACTCTTGTTTTATTTTCTTAGAAGAGCAATAAGATATTAAATACTTTTTCTTCTGTAACTATAGAGGTACATAAGTAGACAACAAGGCAAAGTGCTTAGAACTACATATTTAAGTGCCGGGGATTTAGCCCAAGTGGTACCACTCCTACCTTGGAAGCACAAGGGCCCGAGTTCAATCCCCAGTACGAGCAAAAACAAACAAACGTATTTAATGTATTGTGATGAATAACACTTGCATGATAACTTTTACTATTTTATCAGGGTTATTTTAAATATAGATACTTTAAAAAATGCCAGTAACCAGAAGTCTCAACCTAGAACATATTTTTCTATAAATTCTAATATATGGAAAATATTTTCCTCCAATATTTCAGATATGATTCCCCCCTCCTGCTTTTTTATACCATGGAGAAGAGTTTTTGTTAGAAAATGTCTTAAAATGTAACTAAGGGAGTGAGAGCTTGTAGGGTAGGTAGGGAAATGGGAAAATGAGAAGTCATGTCATATACTGGTGCAAAATCTCAGTGTTGAGTGTGATCATGATGTGTATATAAAATGTACACATTTCACAAGTAAAAATTAAAAATGTAACTGTAGGCCAAATTCAATAATGCCAAATTTAAATAAACAGATACATATACCTATTTCTTAGTTTTATAAGATCCAACCATAGGCATAAACTGCACATGCAGTCTGTCTGTACTCTCTTTGTAACTTCCTGAGAATTTACTGGATTATATCACCAATAGAAATATTACAGAACGAATGTGACCTGTCAGAAAAATACATATGAAGAATATTGTAGATTTTCAAAATCTTTTGTTCTATGAAAATTAAGACACAATTGCTTAAGAATGATGGCTATATGTTTCAATTGAATTCTTTATTGGTACATTTTATATACAGTCCACTATAGCACTCAGAATTGGGGAATTTGTACCAGTATATGATAGGAATTAATTCTCATTTTTACCCATGTCCTTACCCACTCACAACTCCCCACTACTTATATACATGCTATTTCTTTTTCTTTGCAAATTATATTTATTTCACCTCATTACGTTCCCCCACCACATTCCCTTTGAATAATTCCTATTTTAAAAAATCTACCATACATCCTAATACTCATTTACATCTTACTTAATTTTTTCTTTCTCTCCCTTGTCTGCTGACATTACTTTTAAATAAAAAGAACAGAGAAATAAATGATTATATACTGTTGGGAAAAATATCAAAACACATTAAATGCTCACTAAAATATCAAAAGTTTATAAAAATGATAATATCAAGAGTATGGACTATCTGGAATTCTCACATCTTTCATGGGGGGGTAAGCAAAATATTTGTTAATTTGAAAAACATTGTAAGAAGTTTTTAGTTTTCATTATGTATACAAATGTGGTTTTAATATAAATAGTCCAGAATATAATAGAAAAATGCACTTTGCTCCTAAGATTCAATATGGCTCCTAAGATTCAATATGGCTTAGTCTTAAACAACAACTACCCATTAATTGACTGCATTCACTTGAGTGTATTTCTGGTATGTGCTCTTTAATCCTCCACTAATAAGATACCTTCATGATTATTGTTGCTTTATAGTAAGAGTTTAACACATTGTCATTCCTCAACCTCTACTCTTCTTTAATATCATGATAGTTTTCTCAAGTCATTTGCTTCTCCATACAAACATTAGAATTAGTTGCTGTTATACATAAAAATGAAGTATTGGGCTGTGGATGTCACTGCACTAAATCTATAGATGAACTTGTCACAAGAACATACTTCTAATAATTTTTGTCTTGCTATTCATGATCCTGGAAATTTTTCTATTTATTTTTTTAAGATTTGAAGTTGTTTTGGTACATTAAATATGCACACCATGATCATACTCAGCATTGGCAATTGGTACCAGTATATGACCCGACTTAATTCTCACTTTTATCCCTTCCCTTACCCACCCTACAACCTCCCCACCCCCTATATACATATGTTTTATTTTGTTAATATCATAATTTTCTTTCCCCTGATTACTGATCTCCACTTTGCTCCCTTTGAAGATTTTCTATTTCATAATATCTATCATACATTCCAGAACTTACTTACATCTTCAGATTCCCATACCAGAGAAAAAATATGGTATTTACACATCTGTGACCTATTTATTTCCCTCGCAAGCGTGTCTTCAAAGTATGTCCATTTGAGTAAAAATGACTCAAATGTATTTTTATGGCAGAGTAATACTCTATTCTGTTAAAACAAACAAATAAACTTCTTTATCCAGTGTCCAGTAGATGGTCATTTGGGTTGTTTCCAAAATTTAGCTATCACAAACTGAGCTATGGTAAGCATGAATGTACATATGTCTCTGTGATATAAAACTTGTAATACTTTCATGTGTATACCTAGTAGGTGAATAGCAGGGTCAAAAAGGACCTCTAATCCTATTTTTTGAAGAATCTCCAGACTGATCTCCACAGTGGTTGTTCCAGTCTACTTTTCCAACAACACTGGAGAAGGATTCCTTTCTCTCCTCAGCCTCACCAGAATTTGGTGTTTACTAATTTCACAATAGCAGTCATTCTTTGTGGGGTGAGATGAAATCTTAATGTTATTTTCATTTACATGTCTCAAATGATCAGTGACATTGAGCATTTCTTCATATTTTTTTCTTAGCTGCTTTTACTTCTTCCTCTTGAATGTGTCTGTTCATTTCAGATGCCCATTTTGAATTAGGTATTTTAAATTTGGGGGGTGCACTTTTAAACTATGTATTTTAGATAGTAGCTGTTTGTCTGAGAAACTAGTGGTAAAAAATTTCCCCATATTGGTGGTTGTCTTTTCTCTCTGCTGGCCATTTATTTTGTTGTGCAGAAGACTTTTATATAGGATGAGATCCCCATTGCTGATTCCTTGTGCTAATTCTCATGTTATAGAGGTTTTGTTCATAAAAAGGGTACCTCAGCCAATGTCTCCAAGATTTCTACATAATTTATTTTGCATCAGGTTTATTGTTTCTGTTCTAATACACTTCAATTTTAGTATGGTCCACGGTGAAAGAGATAGGTCTAACTTTAACCTTTGGCAGGTTAAAGCTGGACTATGTTAAAAGTTAAAAAAAAAAGTTGCTAATGCTGGGTGTGGTGGCTCATGCCTGTAATTCCAGCACTCAGGGGGCAGACGCAGGAGGATTGCTGTGAAATCAAGGCTTGAGCTACACAGTGAGCTCAGGGCCAGCCTGAACTACAAAGTGAGACCCTGCAATAGAAAGTGAGACCCTGCCTCAAAAAATAAAAATAAAAAGTGCTGTTCTTCAGAAGACATTGTCAAAAGTATTGAATTAATGACCATAAAATAGGAGAAAATACTTATAAAAGGCTGATTCTATACTTCAATTTGAAATATTAAAAAATACTTCAAAATAAATGGGTCACAGATGTGTAAATATTGCATCATTTCTCTGGTATGAGAAACTGAAGTTGTAAATGAGTTCTAGAATGCATGACCAATATTGTGAAATACTAAATATTCAAAAGAAAATGGGTTTGCATGTAAGTAATGAGGGAAAAGAAAAAAAGATTGTAAAAAAAGCAGACAAAGTTTGTTTATATACAGGCAAGGTTGTAGAATGTGTATGGGAAGGGGAAAATGAGAATTAAGTCATGTTATATACTGGTACAAATTCTCAATGTTGAGCATAATTGTGATTTGTATATATAATATACCAATAAATTAATCGTTAAAAATATACTACAAAAACTCAACAAGAAGAAAGAAAATTTTATTCAAAATGAATGAAATATCTAAGAAAACACCTAATTAAAGCAAATTCACTACATTAGTAATAAGTATATGAAAATTATATTCACATCATTGCCCTCTGAGTGATATGAATTGAAATAATGATGTTGTACTAATATATGACTTGTAAAATGTCCTAGATTCAGAACACCAGAAAGGAGCCCTGAGTATGATAGCATTGCAGTTTTAGATGTTTGAACACAATTATTATACCCTAACTCTATGACCCACATCTTAATATAAACCAAGAGTTTAAAAGTTACATACACACACAAATTGCATACAGATTATATATATAAGCTTTATGTAGAACCAGCCAAAACTGAAAACAGTCAAAGATGTCCTTCAATAAATATATATTTAATCATATATATATATGATTAAATAAATTACAGTAACAAAAATTCATTGAAATTTTTATTTTTAAGCAGAAGTATACAGAATACATATTAATCTTCCCTGGAGAAATGCATTTTATATAAATTATAAAATTATCTAACACAGGCACAGTTGCAAGAATCATGAATTTAAAATCAGAAGTCACTAAATATATAAAACCCAAGCATGCTATTCCTTATTATTCATGGATTTAGTAAACTACTAGCTTGACCCTCAGATCTCAATGAAATAAATTACAGAAAGTTCATTTGTAAGAGTAACTTAATTTGTACTCTGAATAGCATTTATCAAACTGTACTTGAGGAGTTTTGGCCTAGCACTATAAAATGCTCACAATCTTAACAATGTATTACATTCCCTTTCAACTTCATACCTCCATAAGCATATTTTCTTTATATCTTTTAATCACCATAGTGCAATGCAATACATTTAATGTAGATGCAAGCCTTCAGCTGCATCTATATTCAATAAGCCATGCACTAAAGAGATTTGAAAAAAGAAAAAAATGCATTGTTCTTTATAGTTTTCTTTAAAATAAAGTTATAAAATGTTATTTAAGTGGCAGTATAATGGGTCTCTTGTTAGTGTGTTTACATTAGAATGTTTTTATCAAAACCATAGGAAGAATCAGTAGTGACACCTCTATAATCATAGGACTGAGGAGAATGAGGCAACAGGATTGCAGCCAGTTCAAAGCTAGCCTGGGCTACAAAGTGAGTTCAAGGCCAGTTTGAACTACACAGTGAGACTCTCTCCACAAATATACACACATATGTGCATGCGCACACACACACACACACATCCATTTGTGATTAATAAGAGTTAAGATTTTAGGGAACAAGAGTGTCCTTACACAAAGCATGTAAAAATATAAATTATCAAAGTGATTATCCAAAAAAGTCCTCAAATCTAAAAGTGGAACTGAAATAAGATCCAACAATAGCATTCCTGAGATATACCTAAAGCAACTAAAAACAATATGTTTCAAAGAATCCTCTACTCCTCTATTTGCTGAACCACTGTTCATAATAGCCAAGATTCAAAACCAACATAACTATACACTAAGAAAGTGTCTAAATCTACATGTTGCATTTTTGACTCAAATGTGTCTGAGACCATGTACACCATACTCAGTAAAGTGGAAATGTAAATAACTGCCCTCCCCTTTCATGGATTCCATCGTATGTTTTAGAATTGCACATATCATCTACCAGCCTCCAATAAAATATTTTCAGTATCAGGAAGCTCACATTTCCAAAAAAAACTGGTTAGATTTAATAAATTATTGCTGCTCTTCCTTATACTGATAAAAAATCTATTTCCATTGTAGTTTCACATTTGAGATTTAGTGAAATTAGAGTAATTAATTATTTAACAGTGAAATATTTTAGCTTTAAATGGTATCTGTTTAAAATCTTCTGTTGGCTAATATGTCCATATATTAACTATACTCACGGAACCTAGATATCAGACCCTAAGTCTTGTTTTAGGCTTTCTTTGGAAATGTGCTAGAGTTTAGTAACAAAATAAATATCAGGAAGTGCAATAAAGTGTAATTGTATAATTGTAATTTTGTAATTGTATTTTTAGGTTTCATCAAACTTATGCAGGAATGTCAAATGAGATGTCTTTTTTGACATCAAGACTTGAAGTAACACAGGAGGCTGGGATGGGAGGATTTCCATGAGTTCAACAGTAGCCTGGACTATAGAGAGAGTTCAAAACCAGCCTAGAATACATACAAGAACACATAATGAATAACCTTTAATTTCATATGACATTAGAAAAGGAGTAAAATTCTTCATAGCACAACAAATGAATAAATATAACCAAGGAAATTTTTATTCATTTTCCTTTTTTTTTTTTTTTTTGTAAAGCGCACAAGAAGGGTATAAAATGGTTAAAGGAGGAGAACTGGGGAAAAATTAAGATGCACATGTATAAATTCCATATGATGTATGTGATCATTATGTTTATTTAAAATATACAACCATAATTATTTTTTAAACTGAATGTTTTAAGGGGTATTAATACTTAAATTTCTATTGTAGTACCAGTATTGAGTACATTCAACTTGAAGCAAGATGCAAAGGTAAATATATTTACTTTCTGAAAAAACAAATTCATTTTCTGCTTCCTATCTCTTGGTAATGTTACATATACCTCTAGAGCAGCAATGATGAACCTTGTAGAGCTTTCAGTAATTAAAAGAAAAGAAAAAACAAACAACAAAACAACTGATGTGACATGTCTGCTGTAATTTCAGCACCATTGCTCTAGAGTTTCTCAATGTATCTCATTTCCACTTCCTTGTAGCTCACCTGACTTCATGGTGTGACAGTAAAAACAAGTTTTGATCAGTTTTAGAAAAATCATGGAAACTTTTTCAAATATGCAAAATAAGCCACTATACCCCAGAGCTTCACAGTAAGACTCAAAACTTCAACCTTTCACAAGAATCCAGTAGTGCAGTAGTCCAATAATCCAGTAATCACCCAGATATAAATTGAAACTATTTATCAAAAACACTATTCCAGGGCTAGAGGGTTAGCTCAGTGGTTCCGGCGCCTGCCTCCCAAGCGCAAGGCCCTGAGTTCCATCCTGGTAACCACATACAATGGTGGACGTGGTGACTCATGCCCACCAGCAATCAATACTGCATACCAGTGTCGGGCGTAGTGGCTCACGCCTGTAATCCCAGCACTCGGGAGGCAGAGACAGGAGGATTACTGAGTTCAAGGTTTGCCTGGACTACACAGTGAGCTCAGAGCCAGCCTGAACTACAAAGTGAGACCCTGTCTTAAAAACAAAACAAAGAAAACAAAACAAAACAAAACAAAACAAAACAAAACACTATTCCATGTCCTGAAATTCTAGAGTTAGAAGAAATCTGGAGGCATCAACTAGATCACATCCATAATATCTATAATCTTCTTGCTTTGCCAGAGCAGAATTATATCATTTTATAATCTCTTCATAACTAGAAGTACTTGAATCTTCAATGTAGGGCAGTTTGGATGGAGTCTTTTTTTTATTTTTTATTTTTTTTTTTTTTGAGATAGGTTTGTACTTTCTAGTTCAGTTTGGGCCTGAGCTTACTATGTAGCCCAGGCAAACCTCCAACTCAGAAATCCCACTGCCTCTGCCTCCCAAGTGAGGGGATTACAAGAGTGAGCCACGAAGCCCAGCACTGTCTTATGTGGTATTGATTGCTGGTGGGCATTATTCACTACCCCCAGCATTGGATGTGCTTACGGGGGATTAAACTCAGGACCTTGCGGTTGTGAGGCAGGCACTGGAACCACTGAGGTAAATCTCTGGCCTTGGTAGGAGCCTTTTGTAAAAAATAAATATTCTGAGGGAACCATCCATATCCGGTGGACTGAAGGCCGCCCACCAGCCCACAGTATCCTGGGAGCGGCCCAAGGAATCAGCTGCCAGGCGCCATCCATTTCCAGTGGACTGAAGGCCGCCCATCGGCCCACTGTTTCCTGGGAGCGGCCCGCGGACTCACCTACCTGGCGCGCTCCGTTTCCGGCAGACTGAAGGCCGCCCACCGGCCCATGTACCCCGGAGCTGTGCAGTGAGGAGTCACGTATGGAACCTGGGCGCCATCACCAACACAGAGGGTTGAGGGCCTCCGCCCAGCCACACCCCCACCCTGGAGCTGCATTGTAAGGATGCAGGTCCTAAAGGAGCCGGAGCCATCTCTTGCATCCCTCCACAGGAGGCGTGCTCCTACAGCTGCACTGAGAGACCAGGCAAGATTAAAAAAAAGGTGGAATCTAGCTTCTACTCCTAGATCCCTCTATTCAAATCTTGTCCCCAAACCCTCTCCTATCTTCCTGTTAGAAGCAATACCCAGAAGTAAAAGATTCTTAGGCTTCCCTATTTCTTCTTCTGTACTATTATAAGAAGGTGTGCAAAGCCTCCAACAGTCTTGCAGCATACAGTTGTTACTGTTGTACAAATGCCCTTTTATCCTGTAGTACCCACTGGCATATGTGAGGTGCTAGGGTATAGGTGATCTTCCTAAATCTGCTAACCCTATTTGATTCTCCTCCTGTCTCCCTACCTCCCTGATTCCCCAGTGACCTTTTATCCCCAAAGGGTTTGGGGACTACACTTACAATGTGTATGCTATATACAAGTTGCTGATTAATTCTAAATTCTGGCATATAGACATAGAGGTAACTCCTAAGCTCCAAGTCTCCAGAATAGAATTTTACAAAACTTTTTATCTTATTCACTGTGTTTAATATTGATACTGACATTTATTGTATTATGGTAACAGACAAGATGTGATTGTTCTGCTGAAATACCTCCCATGATGTGTCAGAAATGAGAATTCTCAAGGGTCATTACAGATTCAAGGAGGACCCTGCAGCAAAGTGCCATATCCAAAGGGCCCAGATAATAGAAAGAGACCTACAACAAACATTGCCCTGTCATCAAAGAAGAGCATTAATAATAATGAAAGAGTAGAAATGAGAAAATACACAAAAAAACACACACAAAGATCACCACCACAGGGAAATTCAGAGAAAAGGGAAATAGGGCAAACTGAAATTCAAACACCAGGACTCTTGGAGATGGTAACTAAAGCAGATCTAGTAAAATGGAAAGCAGAACTCATCTCTGAGATCAAAGCAGAGATAACTGTCCACAGTGAAAGACATCATTAAAGATGACATCAGCGAGATGATAGAATCCAAGATAGCAGAAGCAATGGAACCTTTTAAACAGCTTCAAGCAGAGCTCCAGGGAATGATGAAGGAGAACAAAAGCTTGCAAAGTAAGATGAATGAAGCAGAGAACCGAAACTCAGACCTAGAGGACAGCATAGCAGCCAACGAGCAGGAAAGGTATAATCTATGGAAAACAGCAAGGTACCATGAGAAATCAATTCAACAGCCTCTAGATGACTCAAAGAAAAATAATATAAGACTGATTGGAGTCACTGAGGAAGCAGGAGACAGTGTAAAAAACATAAAAAAGCTATTGTCAGAGATAACAACAGAAAACTTCACAGGAAAAGAAATAGACATATGGATAAATGAGGCCTATTGGACTCCTAAACACCGTGACATAAAAATATCTACACCTAGACAAATAATTATCAAGGTTCCAGATGTACAACAAAAGAATGAAATAATGAAAGCAGTGAGAGAAAGGAAGAAAATCACCTACAAAGGGAAGCCCATTAGGATCACAGCAGACTTTTCAACACAAACACTCAGTGTAAGGAGTGCCTGGATAAAAGTATTTCAAGCATTGCTGAAGAAAACCTCCAACCTAGACTATTGTATCCTACAAAGCTATCTTTCAGAATAGATGGGGAAATAAGATACTTCCATGACAAAGAACACCTGAAAAACTTCACAAATATGAAAGCTGCACTCCAAACATCCTAAGGAACATCTTGGGAAAAAAAAAAAAAAAAAAACACAGTCAATTCCATACCCACAAGATCCAGGAGAGTGAATTCATCCGGGCAAACAAGAAACTAAATAGAAAAGGGGAAAAGCAAAGAAGAAAAGAACCAAGAGCGGGGAAACATGGCAGCTCTGATTATGTCCATATCAGTCATAATCATTAATGTCAATGGACTCAATGGGGCAATTAAAAGACACAGACTAGCAGATTGGATCAAGAAGCAACATGCTACAATCCGCTGCATACAGGAAACACACCTAATTCAGAAGGAAACCCATAGACTCAAAATAAAAGGTTGGAAAACAATCCTCCATGGCACAGGAAACTGCAAAAAAAGCAGGCGTGGCTATCTTATTTGCAGATCAAATAGATTTCAACCCAAACTGATTAAAAGAGTTAAAGAAGGTTACTATATTCTTGTACAAGGAACTATCCAAGAGAAAGAAATAGCAATCATAAATATTTATGCACTGAACTCTAATGCACCCAACTATATTAAAAAAAAAAAAAACTACTGGACATGAAAAGCCAGTTACCCATGAATACAATAGTAGTAGGTGATTTTAATACTCCATTGTCACAAATTGACAGATCAACTGGACAAAGAATCAATAAGGAAATACTTGAGCTAAACCAAACTTTTGAGCAAATAGACTTATTAGATGCCTACAGAATGTTTCACCCTTCAGAGCAAGAATATACCTTCTTCTCAGCTGCTCATGGATCATTCTCCAAAATAGGTCATATTCTAGTCCATAGAACAAGCTTAAGTAGATGCAAAGGAATCGAAGTTATCCCCAGCACACCATCAGACCATAGTGCCTTGAAACTGGAACTGAAGAGCAGAAGAAATTCCAAGATCCTCACAAATACATGGAAATTGAACAACACTCTGTTAACCAACCAATGGGCCAGAAAAGAAATTAAGGAAGAAATTACACAATTTCTACAACTGAATGACAACCCTAGCACAACATACAGGAATATATGGGACACAATGAAAGCAGTTCTGCGAGGGAGCTTCATAGCAGTGAAGGCCTACACTCAGAAAATAGAGCAAACTGAAAAAAAAAAAAAATCTAATGATGAACCTCAGACAACTAGAAAAAGAGGAGTAAAACAAACCCAAAGCACATACTAGAGAGGAAATTATAAGGATCAGAGCCGAAATTAATGCAGTGGAGACAAAGAGAACAATACAAAGAATCAATGAATCAAAGAGTTGGTTATTTGAAAGGATTAAATAAGATAGGCAGACACTTAGCCAACCTTATCAAACAAAGGAAGGAAAAGGCTCAAATCCATGCTATAAGGAATGAAAATGGGGGAAATCAGCACAGAACCAGAAGAAGCCCAAAGGATCATAAACACATATTTTGAAAATCTATACTCCAAGAAGTTGGAAAATCTAGAAGAAATGGATAGATTCCTAGACTCATATGAACTTCCAAAGCTGAATGAAGAGGATATAAAAATGTTAAACAACCCGATATCAATCTGGGAAATTGAAAAGGTAATAAAAAATCTACCAGCAAAGAAAAGCCCTGGTCCTGATGGCTTCACTGCTGAGTTCTACAAAACTTTTAAAGAAGAGTTAATACCAGTACTTCTCAATCTCTTCAATGAAATCAAAAGAGAAGCAGTACTCCCCAAATCATTCCTTGAAGCAACCATCACCTTGATTCCAAAGGCAGGGAAAGATCCCACCAAAAAGAAAACTACAGGCCAATCTCTCTAATGAACATTGATGCAAAAATCCTCAATAAGATAATTGCAAAGAGAATACAGAGAGTTATCAAGAAAATCATGCACCCTGATCAAGTCAGATTTATCCCAGGATGCAAGGCTGGTTCAACATATGTAAATCAATCAATGTAATACACCATATTAACAGACTCAAGGACAAAAACGATATGATTATCTCAATAGATGCAGAAAAAGCATTTGACAAAATCCAACACCCATTTATGATCAAAACTCTACAGAGAATTGGAATCGATGGACTTTATGTCAATTTATTACAAGCTATTTAAGAGAAACCAACAGCCAGCATCATACTCAATGGGCAAAAACTGAAACCTTTTACACTAAGAGCAGGAATGAGACAAGGATGCCCGTTGTCACCACTCTTGTTCAGTATAGTGCTGGAAACATTAGCCATAGCAATCAGGCAGGACAAAGATATAGAAGGAATAAAGATAGGAAAGGAAGTAATTAAACTGTCATTATTTGCTGATGATATCATTCTCTATCTAGAGGATCGTAAAAACTCAAGCAAAAGACTGCTAGACTTAATTACCAAATTTGGTAGTGTTGCTGGATACAGGGTCAATGATCAAAAAATCAACAGCCTTTGGCTACACAAACAACAGACTCACTGAAAGAGATAATGGGTAGTCAATCCCTTTCACAGTAGCACCCAGAAAAATGAAATATCTAGGAATCAACCTAACAAAGGAAGTGAATGACCTCTACTCTGAAAACTATAGGACTCTGAAAACTGAGATAGAAAAGGAAACCATAAAGTGGAAAATATCCCTTGTTCCTGGGTCGGGAGAACCAACATCATCAAAATGGCTATACTCCCA
>PVIC010050966.1:0-12632 GCA_004025085.1 Thryonomys swinderianus
GTCTGAGATGGAACTCGCGGTCCTCCTGTATCAGCCTTGCAGAATTCTGGAATTACAGGTGTGTACCACCATGCCCGACTCAGACTTGGTTGTGCCTGTGTCTACCTTTTACCCAGGGAGTAACACTTGTCCTGGAGCCATGTGTGATCCATGGGAGGTGAGGCTGAAAGCCCTGCTAACAACAGCTTGTGTGCTGTGCCCACAAGGGAAAGGGCTGGACCAACCAGGAGGGCTCATGAACCTGAGGGCCTTCCCAGCCTCTGAAACCCTAGGGGAAGGGAGCAGGAACTCAGGGGCTCAGCCTTGGGGTAAAGGAGAGACTGCCTCATCATCTCACAGAGGTGGCAGTGCCTTTGGCACCTGCTGCTTCCTGCCGCTCCTCATGACCAGGGTGACTCCCCTCTGTATCAGAGGGAAAGTGCCCACTTTGGCCCCCCCCAGGCAAGAGCTCAGAGTCACGTGGGCTGGGAACCAGATTGTTTGAGAGAAACTCTTGCTGGTTTATTTGAAAAGGCCAAGGCTGGACGCAGCAGTGACTCTTCTCTGGGACAGGGACACAGCATCTTTGGTGTGGCTGCACCCCACCATGTCAGGTGACCCCAGCCCCTCTAGCTGATGGAATACACCTTGGGAAATCGTAGGTTGGTGTGGGTCATGTAGTTCTTGTCCCTCCGGGGCCACTACCAGTCAGGGTGGAATGTGGCCTGGCAGGCATGGCTCTCATGCCAGACACAGCTGAACAACTCCAGGATCTGGTCAATGGCTACTGTGGGCAGCTGCAGCTTGTCCAGCAGGTGGCCCAGCTAGGAGGCATTGTGGGGGTGCTAGGGGCCCTAGGGTCTCCTTGTCTTCAGCTTCCTGGAAAAGGAAGATGTGAGAGGTCGTCACCCTGATAGGCCAGGTCAGGGCCACCTTCCCAGCCAGGGGCCTGGTGGCTGTCATCTCCCTAAGATCACATAATGAACGAACATGGGCACAGTCCCAATCACCCTGGTGTGACACTGCCAGGCCATGCTCATCTTGGAGCCATAGTCACCCATGGGGAGGGTTGTAGTTGCTGTGGAGATCACCTCTGCTCCAGGCCTGCCCTTCCCCTCCTCTCTCCTCCCTCCTCCCTCTTTCTCTCTCCTCCTCCTGTGCTGGCCCCTGAGCACAGTCCTTCCACCCCCTATAGGTTTCTTCCCCCTGATGCTGCAGACCTGGAGCCCTCCTGGGCTTCTTTAGCGGATTATCTTCCTGCTGTTCTTTCATGTCTTCCTGATGTGGAAGTGAGAGAGGTGATGTTAAGAGGGAGCTGGGGAGCAGGGTGGGTGTGGGGCCCTGGAAGCAGAGTTTCTTCTTCCAGGTGAGGCCTGGAGAAGGCTCAGCAGTGGGTGGTGGCTGCAGAACCTGAGGGCCCTCCTTCCTCTGTTTCCCAGCCTTCATCTGTCTCACAGGTGTACCTTTGCTTTCTTCAGTGGCTCTCAGTGGAGCGCTGGCCTCGAAGATACTAGGCAGGTGCTGGCCCAGCTGTGTCCCCACTCCTTGGCTGTGATGAGGCCGCAAGAGCACACTGAACATCCTGGCCATTGCCTTTCTGTGCTTTGTTCTGTCCTCCTCAGCAGGACACAGTCCTGTCCTCACTCTCCTCCTGGCTCACACCCAGGGACTCACACCAGGCACTGTGGCAGGGAGGTAGTCACCAAGAAACAGAGGGCCACTGCTGCCAGGTGCTTGCTGAGCTCTTCCTGCCAGTCTGGGGACCCAGCCAGAGTGATGTACATCATTCAGCTCCTGTGGAGTCCAGTGTCACTGGAACCTGGTAGGATGGAGCTTCATGTCTGTGGATGCATTTATGTCCGTCTCCCTTATTAATAACCTCAGGGTTTTTTGTGTTTTTTTTCTTTTTTTTTGAGATAATATCTTACTTTATAGTCCAGGCTGGCCTTGAACTCACTATGTAGCCCACACTAGCCTTAAACTCATGGTGATCTTCTTGCTTCAACCTCCCCAGTGCTGGGGTTATAGGCATGTGCCACCACATCCACCTTTTTTTTGTTTTTGTTTTTGTTTTTTTTGAGATAGAGTCTCCCTATGTAGCACAGGCTGGCCTAGAACTCATGGCGATCCTCCTCTCTCAGCCTCCTCAGTTCTGGGATGACATCTGGCTCCTTCCTTACTTTCTAACTGCCTGGGTCTCTCTCTCTCTCTCTCACTGATTTGTCCTTTATCCTATAAGGCTCTTCTGTGACAGGCATCAGCAAACCTCCTCAGACTCCACAGGTGCCCTTTACCATGACATGGCTGAGGCCCAAGGAGCCAAGGGGACACCAGTCTACATCATGCGGCTCCTTCCCAGTCCCTCTATGTGGGTGCCATCAGGCTCTCTGCCAGCTGCCACCACTTTGGTGCCGACATTGTCACCTGGGATTTGACCCAAAGCTTGGATCCACCAGAAGCTAGTTTCTCAGAGGGAACTAAGGCTGGTGCCAGGGAAAGGGACAGGGACAGGGACCAGCCTGGTGGTGCTTCTTGCCAGGGGAAGGCAAGTTGGATCAGTATGGGGCAGTAGAGCTAGGAAGGCCTTGGGTCACCGAGCAGCCAGCCGGAGAGGAGGGGATGGTGGTGGGTGGGTGACAGCAGGAAGGCCGGGGGACATGAGGACACTCAGCTTGTTGCTCTTCTGGGGCCCCAGCTTCAGGCTTGGTGTCCTGTGCGTGACCAGATGCGGGGCCTGGGCCCTCCAGTCGGAGTAGAAGCCACCAGGCTGCTGGATGGGGCGCACTTGGGTATCCTGCAGGATGATACTGTCCCCCGGGTACAGCAGAGCTGCGGGTAGCAAGAGCACAGGGTCTGTTAGCCCAAGACTCTGCTCCTGGACTTTTGGGGTGGCAGGGAGATGTTTTATTAATCAATTCACATTTTTCTTTAAAATCTTTTTTCTTCATTTCTTATAGCTATGTAATGTCCTTTTAGTTTTTTCTTTTTTTTTTTTTGAGACAGGATCTCCCTTTGTAGTTCAGGCTAGCTCTGAGCTCACTATGTAGCCCAGGCAAGCCTGGAATTTAGCAATCCTCCTGTCTCTGCCTCCTGAGTGCTGGGATTACAGGCGTAAACCACCACGCCCGGCACTGTGGTATGTGGTACTGATTGCTGGTTGATTGCTGGTGAGCGTGAGTCTCCATGCCCAGCATTGTATGTGGTTACAGGGGATCGAACTCAGGACCTTGCACTTGCGAGGCAGGTGCTGGAACCACTGAGCTAACCCTCGGGCCTTTCCTTTTAGTTTTTTCTAAGTTTTGTTTTCATTTCACAAACAGTATTTGTATGGATTTATGGGATACAGTGTGATGTTTTAAATTTTTCTCTCTTACCTTTCCTGTTTCCTTTTTTATCCCTCTTTTCAAACAAGATCTCACTAATGTAGCCCAGGTTGACCCTTTATATTTATGGTGGTCCTCCTGCCTCAGCCTGTTAAGTACTGGGATTACAGGCATGTGCTATAAACTTTAGCAACTTTTATTTCTGTTTGTTGTTGTAATTATTGTTTTCTTTTTTTGGTTTTTGTTTTAACTCTTCATCTTCAGATGACTGTAGAGTAACCTTAAGTTATAGAAACAGTGCAGAGAATTCCCTTGAAGCCCTCTGTGCCCACCATGAGTGACAGTAAGTAGAGACAGAAGGAAGGGGACCAGGCCATGACAGAGGAGGCCTGGGTCCGGCTGCAGTCAGGCTGGAGGTGGCCAGATGTCCTTGGAAGAGGAATAAGACTTAAACAAGACCTCACCAGGGTAAAAGACTTGTGTTTGGAGCTAGAGATGGAACTCGGGGCATCACACGTGCCAAATGCACACTCTACCGTTTAGATAAATACCTAGATCTTAATTAGATCTAATTCCTTTGTTTTGTTTTGTTTTTGAGACAGGGTCTCGCTTTGTAGTTCAGGCTGGCTCTGAGCTCACAACGTAGTCCAGGCAAGCCTCAAACTCAGCAATCCTCCTGTCTCTGCCTCCCGAGTGCTGGGATTACAGGCGTGAGCCACCACGCCTGGCTAATTCCTTTGTTTTTGAGACCAGCTCTCACTACATAGCCCAGGCTGGCCTAGAATTTGTGGCAATCCTCCTGTCTCAGCCACCTGAGTGCTGGGATGGCAGTGGTTTCAGTGGTGGTTATTTCTACCAGATCTCCATCTCAGAGACAGAGCCAGGACTTTGTGTCCAAGGCTGGCTCCCACCACAGCCCCATCTCTTCGCCTCCTCCTTACCTCGAGCAAGGAGATCCTTGGTCACTGGCAGGCCCAAGGTCTCACACTGCCTCACACAGCACAAATAGAGCAGGAAGTCATTCCTGCGGGCTAAGTCCAGCAGCTCACAGCTGTCACCACCCACTGTGGATGGCAGGCAGTGCTGGTCCATACACTGGTCCCCACTGCGCACCAATCAGCAGTCCTCCACATACTGGATGCAGGGGATGAGGAGCTGCGGGGACACAGGCAGGGTTCTAGAGGTTTCCTCCTGGGCCTCCACTGCCTCCCCTCCTTTCCCTCCTTTTCAGTGGTCTGGGGATGGAACCTCAGGCTCTCTCCCACAGAGCTATACTCTAGGCTTTTCTGGTTTGATTTTCAGACAAAGTCACTAAGATCCTTCTGGCTTGGCCTCTCAAGAGGTGGGAATTACAAACATGTGTTATCACAGTTGTTTTGTTTAAAACGGTCTCAATTTGTATTTCATCCTGGCCTTTAATTTAAGGCAGTCCTCCTGCCTCAGCCTCCTGAGTGCTGGGATTACAGGCATAAGCAACCATACCTGGCGTGTTTATTTTTTTTTAAACTTCTCACACCAGAATTGTAATATACAGCTCATAGGTCAAAATTAGACCTGGCACGCAGTCTCCTAAGTCAAGTTGTATAGGACCACAGCCTAAAAGCTGGGTGGACAAAGTCCCTGACAGCAGAGGCCAGCACTTGTGATAGAGAGCAGGTAGCCTCCAAAGCCTGACATTTTGTTTTGTGTGGTACAGTGGGGTGGAGTGGAGGACAAACCTGGGGCCTTGTGTGCACCTCTGAGCCAGCCTGACCCCTCCTCAGGCTATATACTCTGGAGCCAGCTGAGACCTAGGCACAACCCTGGTCTCAAGACAAAAATTCCTAATTTTGGGCCGGAGGGTTAGCTCAGTGGTTCCAGCGCCTGCCTCGCAAGCACAAGGACCTGAGTTCGATCCCCGGTAACCACATATAATGCTGGGCATGGAGACACGCCCACCAACAATGGACACCGCATACTACAATGCTGGACATGGTGGCTCACGCCTGTAATCCCAGCACTCAGGAGGCAGAGACAAGAGGATTGCTGAGTTCGCGGCGGCTTGCCTGGGCACCATAGTGAGCTCAGAGCCAGCCTGAACTACAAAGCGAGACCCTGTCTCAACAAACAAACAAACAAACAAACAAACAAACAAAAAAGCAAAAGAAAGGGCTGGAGATTTAGCTCAGTGGTTCCAGCGCCTGCCTAGCAAGCACAAGTTCCCTGGTTCAATGCCCGGTAACCACATAGAACAATACCAAGCATGGTGATTCACGCCCACCGGAAACAGTACTACATACCACAAATGCCAGGTTTGATGGCTCAAGCCTGTAATCCCAGCACTTGGGAAGCAGAGACAGGAGGATTGCTGAGTTCAAGGTTTGCCTGAACTACATAGTGAGCTCAGGGCTAGCCTGAACTACAACGGGAAGACCCTGTCTCAAAAAAAACTCAGCAATCCTCCTATCTCTGCCTCCCGAGTGCTGGGATTACAGGTGTGATCCACCATGCCTGGTGCAACTTAATTTCTTATGAATTTACATCATCTGGAACAGTTGGGGTGACTGTGGCCGGGGGCAGCAGCAGGCCTACCATGGGTCCTGGGTCAGCAGTGAGAACCCTGTGTGAGTGACATCCAGGGACAGCAGGCTGCATGCTAGCTCCCCGAGGCTCAGTGCCAGGTCTGAGGGGCCAGGGCAACTCTCTGGGCAGCTGAGTGGTTTGGGGGTTCACTCTACACACCTTCAACTTGTTCTTGTGTTCTGGGGATGGGGATGTACCCTGACCTGTGCAGCGTGCTTCTGGGGTCCAGTCTAGCCACAGGTCTCCCCATTTCCCAGTGCATATCAGGCTGGAGGTTTGAACTGTGTATCTACTCTTTGCTGACCCAGAAGCCAGGGAAATGGGGGGACAGTGGGATCAGGGCAGCGAGGACAAAGTGCTTACCATCTTCAGCGCAGTGAGGAATTCCTCCCGAGGGACTCTCTGCTGTGTGCTCTGGCCCTTAGCAAACAGCTCCAGCACATGGATTTTGCGGCTGCACAGGTAGGTATACAGGGCTGACAGGGCCGGGGGCCTGGGCAGCTGCAGCTGGGGTACCACTCGTCGTCATTGGGGGGGTGTTTCCTGGAAGAAGCAGGGAGGGGCTGGTGGGCAGCAGCCTCAGAGTCAGAAGAGATGCAGGGAGAGGCTGGCAGTCGGGAGTTCAGGGTGAAAGAGATGAAGGGCGTTGACATGCGTACCTGTGTGGCTGTGGAGGACCTAATACCTGAGCCTTGGAGCCTGGGCGGCTAAAGGAAACCAGCCTGGACAACAGGACCTGACCCCACACCCTGCACATCTCTCCTGGGACCAGTCAAGGTCTATGGGCCCAGTCTGGTATCCTGTGTGCCTAAGGAACACCCCATCATAGAGCCGGGGAAGTCCAGCCTCCCACTTCTACTCTTATTTTTTTTGAGACAGGGTCTTGTTTTGTAGTTCGGGCTGTGCTTGAACTCACAAGGTAGCCCATGCTGACCTCAAACTTGGCAGCAGTCCTCCTGCCTCAGCCTCCTGAGTTTTGGGATCACAGACATGTACCACCATGCCTGGCCAGAGCTGTGTTTGACCAAGTCGCCTCCCCCTGATCCTAGCCTTCCTAGAACAGGAGAAGTTCCAGATGTCTGCACAGCAAGGAGATGTCCTGGAGAGCCAAAGAGTTGGCTTTGGTTCTGTGTCACTGTCTTTGTGGGTTGGCCCAAGCCCTTGGCCACTCTTGTGTCCTCATCTGTCACAGGTAGGTTCTCCTTTTGCTTCCAACTCCAAAAATATGATCCTCACAATGGACCAGGCATGCAACATGGCACACATACCCCAATACCCCATAAGACAGACTGCTGGGAATATCCTTCCTAGAGTGGCTTTAAGGTTTGTTCATGGCCAGCCTGGACAGGAGGGTGTAGATCCTACCGCCCTGGTCAAGGCATAGATGATTATGGCTCCAGGCCAATATTATAAGTCTCTGAGACACATCTAAGCTTCTCCCAGTTCCCGAGCCTCAGAAGTGGCTGGGTAAAACAATAAATATTTGTTGTTTTCAGTCACTGTGCGATATTATTTATTATGCAGCAGTAGCTAACTGTGTCTCCCTGTCTGGTCTTTGTTTCCTCCTCTGTGAAAAAGGAAGAAGTATCTTTGTCCCAGTCAAACCATGAGAACAAAAGGATGAGGCATTTTTTAACCTGCTGTGTGACACCTGCCCATTGGGTTCGCTTACCTAAGTGACTGTGGCAGCAGTCACCTGAACCATGGCCTGGGCCTTGCTCTCCTCATGGAGCCTGTACAGGACATTGGCCTCCAAGGGTGAGAGGCTGGGCTTACATTCCAGCCAGTGCCTTATGTTACCCATGGCCTCCAGATCCTTGCGGAGCATTGCCCTCTGGCACAGCCATGCTGCCCTGTCCTCTGGTGGCCCAAGGATGTCCCCAGAATCCAGGACACTGAGGTTGCAGACAGGCAATGGAGGCAGTGGGGAATGGGGCAGTGGGGCCAGGGGTGGCGGGGGCCAGGGTGCAGGGCCCTTGGGCTCCAGTGCCTGCTGGGAAGGCACCAGGATGACCCGCCGACGGCTCTGTGGCAGGTGGAAGTCTTTCTGCTTGAACCTCTTGAAGCAGTGGGCGATGACAGCCTCAGGGTTGAAGGTAGGGGCCACATTGGCGCTGTCATCACCCTCCATAGTCTCGGGCTGGCAGAACCTTGAGAGAAGATGGGTAAGGAGAGATCCTTCCTGGAAAAGGATGGAAAGAGTCGGGGAAGGAAGCAATTTAGCACAGGCTGGGTATCAGGGCCTGGGCCCCAGCTGAACTCTGTCATGGCCATCTGATGTGACTGGGCACCAACAGTGTGCACACCAAGCTACAGACTTTGTATACCTTACCAAGTAAATCCTCTTCACCTCCAGTCCCCAGTCCTAATTTTTTTTAAATTGAATTCTTTATTGGTACAATTTATATACATCTCAAAATCACATATAACATTGGGAAATTTGTACCAGTATATGCCACAAGTTAATTCTCATTTTTACCCATATCCCTACCCACTCCCCCCTCCTCCCCCCTTTATACATGCTCTTTTATTTTCTTTCTGTATCATATTTATTCCTTCCCGGTCCTAATTTTAAAAAAATTAGGTTTCACTGTGTAGTCTAGGATGGCCTTGAACTTGCAGCCATCCTCCTGCCTCAGCCTCCCAAGTGAGGGGATTATGGGCTACTGCCCCCACATCTGACTTACCCCCCATTACTCTTATCAGCAGTCAGAAAAGTCTGCTGTACTCTGGTTTGATCATGGAGCCAGGCCCGTGCCCAGAGTGCAGAGGCTTTGGGGCTAGTGGGCTCCCCTGGGAGTCCAGGCCTGCAGCTCCATGGCTGCGTGCACTGACACAAGTCACTTCCCTCTTCTAGTTTCTTCATCTGTAAAGTGGCGTCATGAGAGGACTTTCCTACTGGGTGGTACAGATATTTATTAGAGTGATATTGTATGTAAGAACGGCCCTAGTGATAGCTGGGCACTGTGGTACACACCTGTAATCCCAGCACTTGTGAAGCTGAGTCAGGAGGATTGCTGAGACTTTGAAGCCAGTTTGTGTTACAGATTGACTATATTGTGAGACCATGTCTCAAAAAACCCAAACAGTGAAAGTGATTTTAAAATGATATAGTAGGTAGTATTACTAGTGAAAATAATATCACTGCCTTTTTCATCTTAAAACCAAAATTTCCCCACTTACACCACACCCCACACTGGCTCAGGCAACAGATGTCCCTGGAGTGACCTCCAAGCTCCTCCTTGCCCCACCTGCCTCACCTGTGTTATGCTGTGCCATGTTCCTCTCAGAGTCAGAAGATGAGAGTATGTGCCCGCGCTATAGAAGTGGCCCCTGCACAGCTGTGTGTCATGCCTTCCCGTGCACACGGATAACACAGTGCTCTGTCATCTCGGAGCAAGGCTGGGCTATGGAGGGGGCAGATGCAGTCAAGGCTGGGTGCTGCTATAGTGTGCCAGGTAACCAAGGGTGCTGACTGTGGTGACAAGCTGGGTGGCAGGTGAGCTGGGTTTCATGGGTGAGGGAGCCGGTGTGAAGCTTGGGGTGTGGTTTGGGGAAACTTAGGGTCCCTAAACAACCCTGCACATTGGGAGCACTGTGTGTAGTGGAGGAGGAGGTTGGTGGGAAATCGAACTGGCGTTGCATCAGCTACTCAACAACTTTGCTATGTCCACAGGCTTGCTAAGACTCCCCACTCCATGCATGATCTTTAAAAAAAATTTTTATGGGGCCGGAGGGTTAGCTCAGTGGTTCCGGCGCCTGCCTTGTAAGCGCAAGGTCCTGAGTTCGATCCCCGGTAACCACATATAATGCTGGACGTGGAGACACGCCCACCAACAATCAACACTGCATACCACAATGCTGGACGTGGTGGCTCATGCCTGTAATCCCAGCACTCAGGAGACAGAGACAGGAGGATTGCTGAGTTCGCGGCGGCTTGCCTGGGCACCATAGTGAGCTCAGGGCCAGCCTGAACTACAAAGCGAGACCCTGTCTCAAAAAAAGCAAAAAAAAAAAAAAAAATTTTATGTGTGCTTTTTTGAGACAGGGTCTTGTTTATGACCTTGAACTCACTATTATAGCCTCAAACTCCCAATGATCTTCCTGCCTTAGTCTCTCAAGCGCTGAAATCACAGGTGACCCTGTATCTGCTTGATGTTTTGCTCCTGACCACAAGTCTCTTTAAAATGTGACATTGGATCTTGTCATCATCCTTCTAGCAGCTTCTCAGAGCTCTTTGAAGAACCCTGCCTCCCTCAGAGCCCCAGCCTGTGCCTCTCGCCCCTCTCTGCTCCCCTCCAACTGGCTCCAGCTCTTTCTGGTCCCTTCCTGGGTCTCTCAGTCTTGCATTTTTATGTTTGCTATGCTCCTGAAGGACATGGTGTCCCCTAAGTGTTGCATGGTCCAGTGCAGGTGTCACTCAGCCACCCTTGTAGAAAGACACCTACCTCCATGCCTTCCCCCAGGCTTCCTTCTGGTTCTTCTAGTCCTGGGAAGCTGGCAGGAAGCAAGGTGGCCTTTGCCTTCCCAGGCAGACAGAACTCCTGGTCTCACAGTGGGGAGAAAGGCCCTCAGCCTCGCCTGCCCTGCTCGGTGCAGGAGCTCTTCCTCTGACACCACTGGTAGACTTTTCTTCCCAGTGACAGAGCTCTCTGCTTAATGTTACAGCTACCCAGACCTCATTTAGAAAATATCTACTTACATAGGCCCAGAATCTGTCCTTGTTCTCACTTTTCAGGGGCAGCCTACAACTGTCTGGAGTGATTCTACTTTTTTTTTAAATATCAAGGTCTTTAGACTGGCTTCAAACTCATGTGATCCCCTGCCTCAGCCTCCGCAGTGCTGGGCAACCACTCTCTCATGAAACTTGCCTCTCTTGGCTTCTGATTCCCACATCTACCATCTCATTCCCCATCTGACCACCATTCCCTGGCCCCTGCTTTCCTTTGGCTTCCCAGACCTATACCTGCTCTCCTCTGTCTTCAATCATCTCCTGCACTCCCATGAGCCTCTCTCTGCCTGGGACATCACACTGGTACCTGTGTCCAGGAACCGGCACCCACTTTACATATCTTGTCAGTGCTAGAATGAACTGTCTGAACAGTGCACAGGCCCTCAAACTAGGAGTCAATGTCAGCTGGGCAAAATTGAATTTGCTCCCCTGTGCAGCCCCAACCCATTCTCTAGGTCTGTTTCCACTCCCCAGAAGGGCCTCCACCCGCCAAGGCCCTCTGCTGCCAGCTGAGCTTCATCTCTGCTTTTGTTCCAAGCAGCCTTCCAGTCACTGTCGCCCCATCACCTCCCAGTGTATCTGGCCTGGGCATCTGACCTGGGAATGGTGAACATCCTGACACCCTAGCGTGAAGCCTTGGGCCTCATCTTCCACACCTGATGCCTTGTTGTTCCCAATCCATCCTGCCACTCTCACCTGCTTCTCCACTCCATGCTTTATAAGATCTTCCATAATCTGATACCTTCTGACCTCCCAAGTGCATTTCCAAAAATACAAACTGCCAACATTCTCCTGAGTACACCAGGATAGAGTTCCAGGGCCCCAAATGTTCCCCCCTACATCCTTTAGGCCTGGGAACTCCTTTTTATCCTGCAAGCCACATTGTAAGGGGCTTTCCCAGGAGCTTGGAGCCGGCCCTGCATTCCCTATGTGCTCTATGCACCTCTCAGTCCTGGGCATCACCAGCATCGCCCTTCTTACTATGTTCTGTGATTATCCTTTTGTCTTTACCCGCCAGCCCAAGGCCTCAGTGCTTTGCCACCAGCTGGTCCCTAGAGCCATAGCCAACAGGGTCTCAGACTGGCACATCCCCTCTGCCCCGTCTCCAGTATCCACTGGGAATGTCTGGAGGCTGTGCTGTAGCTCTAAAAGCAGCCACAGGACCCGGTATGGATGACTCACGGGCAGCCCACCCCCAGAGGAAACAGGACCATAAGTCCTCACTAGCGTCACGGTTCGCTCTGGGCCTGTTCAGCGCGCTCTATAGCCAGGCCAGCCAGGGACCCACCGAGCAGCGCCAAGTACATGCGTCGTATGTAGACTTCTTAGGACTCGCCCATAACCTATGAGGTGCAGGTACCGGTGTACTCCCAAGGCTCAGAAGCCAAGACAATTCTAAGCTAACAGTGACTGCAGCGGGGACTTCAGCTGGTTGCCATGGCTACAGACGCCAACGTGCTGATTGGCTGAGTGCCGCCACACCCCTGCTGAGAGTAGAGGTGAGGTCGCCTTGGGGGCTGCGCTCAAAGGTCTGAGTTTAGAGATCCTAGTTTTGTGTGGACAGTGGGATCTCGCAGATCTCCTACAGGACATAGTTTTCTAATCCAAGGAAGAGGCCTTGCTCCATGGCCACCGTAAGAAACCGTGTCCTGGCCGAACAGAGGCCAGCGCCTGGGGCTGGAACTACAGAAGGGAGGGCCAGGGCACTAAAGTATAAAGATTGACTTCATCATGACAGCCCGGGTGCACCCACGCAAGCCACAGCAAGGAATGGAAGCCGCATCTCAGCTTGCCAGGACCTTGGAGGCGGTGCTCCAGGAGATGCCCAGGAAAGGGAAATCTGGGGTGCACGGGTGTGGCATGGTGGGGCTGACCTCGAGCCTGCGTGGGTCCCTGGGGTGAGGCAGATGTGCAATAGCCTCAGAAACCTACACCACTCTGCAGCACCAGGGACTAAAAAAGAAAAGCCTGCACTCTCAACAATCTGCCTAATCACAAGGTGGTGATGGGTCACAATCGCCAGGAAGGAGTGACTC
>PVIC010050967.1:0-12629 GCA_004025085.1 Thryonomys swinderianus
TTCTTTATTGGTACAATTTATATACATCTCACAATCACATATAACATTGGGGAATCTGTACCAGTATATGACACAAGTTAATTTTCATTTTTACCCATATCCCTACCCACCCACAACTCCCAACTCCCTATATACATGTTCTTTCTTTTTCTTTCTGAGTCATATTTATTTTTTATCCTCATTACTTTCCCCTACCACATTCTCTTTGAATATTTCCTATTTCACAAAATCTATCATACATTCTAGAACTCATTTACATCTACAGGTTTTCGTACCAGAGAAAAGATATGGTATTTACATATTTGTGATCTATTTATTTCACTTGTTAGTGTGTCCTTGAGGTGTATCCACTTGCACATAAATGAATGAAACTTGTCATTCTTTATAATACTCCATTTTATTAAAAAACCACATCTGCTCACTGTAGTAGCCCACAGCTCTACACAGCATTACAATTAAATTCAAAATTCAATTCCTTAGGTGGATTAAATCATTTCAAGTATTCTACAACCACAAGGCTATATTGGATAGCAAAGACACAGAATAGTTCCTTCATCAGAAAACTCTGTCAGACAATGCTATAAATGTAGGAATTTTTCATGCATGAAATGTCCATATGCATAGGTCCAGAATTATATGTATATGTACAAATTTCATTTTAAAAATATAAGTGGGTCATAATACAAATAATATTTCTAATCTGACCTTTCTACCAAATAAGTGAAAGTATTTCCCAAGTTAGAATATGTAATCTGCATATCCTTTCAAAGCATAAAACTTTCATTTTACCTATACACCATTATATAATTAATTAAGTTCTTTGTGTCAATTATTTATATTATTTTAATGTGATAATGCTAGTGAACACCCCTATATATGCAAATTTATAATTTCACAATTATAATTGTTTCTATTCTAATAAATAATTATTCTAATTGTTTGCTTATGGTGACATTCTAGAAGTAGATATTTTACATGAATAATTGTTCACAATTTTAAGATGTATGCCATAAAGACCAAATCAACTTGCAGAAAAAAATCTAGTGATATATATATCCACTAGCACTGTGATAACTTGTTTACTAAATCCACAGCCCTTATTTGCTTTTCATATTCATGAAAAGTTCATTTACTTAACTTTTGGTCCATCGGTCTCCTCAGCAGTTTAATACTTAAGAAATAGTATACTGTCCATGTTACACAGGGCAAAGTTTGAGGCCAGGGACTCAGCTCAAGTGGCACCACATCCACTTTACAAGCCCCAGGGCCACAGTTCAGTGCCCAGTAACACACACACGCGCACGCATGCACACACGCACGCACATGCACATGCATGTGCACAGGCATAGAATTTGAACTAAATCTGGACAAATTTAAAATGTAACAAATATTTATATATGCATATGTAATGTAATTATATAATATATAGTCATATGAGTTACATATTTATATGGAATTATAAAAAGAGGAAGGTAAAAGTATATTTAATTGTACAAATGTATTTATAAGTTTCTGTGCATGTCAAAATTTGTATTTAAAATAACACAGTTAATGTTTTAATAGGGACATTATGTTTTGCAAAACATCTTGCTTATGACAGATTTGCTACTACGTAGTCCCTACTGAAGCCACAATAACACGTTCCAGGGTGTGTTACACGGGGCCGTCGCCATTCTGGGAAGGGTGAAGTCCCCCGGCCTCTCGGTTGGTGTGCGCGTGGAACACACTTACGGAGAGTAGTATCTCATCAGTGCCGTGCAGCACAGTGGAGGCTTCTGTAACCACCAGCCAATAAGTTTCACGACTGAAATTCACATTTATTTGTTACCGCGTTCTTTGGGAAGGCTTTCACGCAGCACTGCCCTTGTTCTCTGCAGGTCCTGAGCCGTACATCTGAAGTTCCAGAGCGAGGCAGAAGGAGCCTCGTCCCGGAGCGGCGGAACCTGCCGGGCTGGCCCCGGCCCCGCACCCCGCGAGCAGCGTCACTGCCCCTCTCGGCTCCTGCCCGCCGGCTCCGGGCTGAGCGGCGTCCTGGCCGCGTCCTGGCCGGGCGGCAGCAGCCGCTCCCGCGCTCGCCTCCTCGCAAGGCCTCGCCGCCTTGGGCGGCCCAGGACTCCGGAGCCGGGGCCCAGGGCCCCGAGGGGAGCGCGTCCGGCCGCCGCGCTGGCTCCAGAGCTCCAGGTCAGCGGCTCGGCTCGGGGCGCAGCGAGGCCGCCGCCAGTCAGTGCGAGCGCCAGGATTTTCCCCCAGTTAGACCGGGAAGTTCCCGAGGGACGGACGGGGCGCTCTGCGGGGGAGGGGAGCGACGCCGGGGGGAGGAGCGGCCGGAGAGGGCTCGGCGACCGCAGCGCGCCGCGCGGGAGACTGAGCCGCACCCACGCCGTCTGCTTCCCACCTGTGCCACCAAGTGGCGAGAGCACGGTCTTCATAACAAGAGGCAAAATGTGCCAGCCACGTTGGCATATTTAGACCACTGGCGTGTTAACTTGTAGAACCAAAATGAAACTCAACACTTCACCATAACTGAATTATTGTTTGAAATCTTAGATCGCAGCTTGACCACTTCTTCTGGGAATTAAGCAACTTTATCTCCACAGTACTCCAATATACACAATTAGCAATTGGTATAAAGGATTCCAGACGATGTGCTTAATTCATTTTTAAAAGCCTTTGTGCAATAAATGATTCCTAGGAATTGTATAATGATAAAAAGTAATCAATTTCCTTCCGGGCACGCACGCAGCCGTTGCCTTCCTTTGACTTTTGGTCGATGTGACCGTCCCGCTGTGCTAACAGCGCTGTGCTCCTCGGCTACCGGACTCCAGTCCGGGCAAGGCAGCTCCTCCGGCAAACACACTCCGCAGGGCTGATTTCTACACGTCTCTCAAATGAATGTGACGTGCTTTTAAGTAAGCCAGAGTCTTAGTGGAAAAAGGCTCACGGCTACATGTAATTGAGAATAAATGGATATGAAGTCCTGTGTTGTAATAATGACATCATCAGAATCCTATGAAGATAAGAACTTTAGGGCCAGAAGGGGCCACGTGCTGCCTCTCTCAATAATATGCCCTCAGAGGAATTTTACTTCATAGAAGTTTAACATTGGAGAAGAGAATGTAAATTCTCTTGAGCTTTCTCCTAAACACCCCAAAGTGTGCCTGCTGAAATTCCTTCAAAGTGACCTTATCTGTAATTTAATATTCTGTAATTCCATAGTTTATGTAAATATTTTGGCTATAGAAACCATCCTCACAGAAACTTTTCCTTTTCAAAAAGAAATTAAAAGGAATGGAACAAAATTCACCTATCCTTATATTGGCAGGATATTTCCGACACTGGGAAGATGGAGTCAGTGTGAAGAAGAGACACAAATGCCTGGGAAGCACTGGGAAGGAACCCTTCAGGGCAGATCCAGTTAGGTTAGCTACACACTTAAGGATAAATTGTCAGGTAGAAACAAAACACAGAACAAAAAGAAGCACAAAGTAAACTAGCGCGGAGCTTTTCCTGTTAGACTTTGTTGTAAGTGCTGGGTATGAGGCATCACTATTTTCGTATCCAAGACTCTATGAAGTAGGAACGTGACTCAGCAGACGCAGTCTCTCAGCTGGAGACAGAAGCTGGCCGCTGTGACTCTCCCAGAGGAACGCGAGTGCCCTCGTCCCTGAACCTCCACACGGGCACCTGTTTTGAGTTCTGGTGGTTGAAGCCAGGACCTTGTGCATACTAGGCAACGGTTCCACCACTGAGCTAAATGCTTTTAAAATTTTGAGCCCCTTTTAAAATTTTGTTTTCTGAGGTACAGTCTTGCTTATCTTCTGCCTCTGTGTCCTGAGTAGCTTGAGTGGCAGATACGTGTCTCCTCAATTTGTGGAGGGTGGGCCTCCCCCCCCCCCCCCCCTCTCCCTCATGCTTTCCACACTCCCTTGTTCACCAACTCATCTGCAGCAGTGGTTCTTTTACACCTGTTTTCTTCATATGGATAAACGGAAACTCCTACAGAAAAAGAGAATTTTTCAGCCACTAGGCTGCACTTCCTCGGAAGTGCTCGGGGTCTCACAGTGGCAGTCCAGACAGAGCTTCCCCTGTCCTTGTGCTCCTCCTATGCCACCCGAGCCTCCCAGGCAGCGCCCAGGCCTCCGGGAGACCAGGAGGCAGGGCCAGTGCTCAGTGCTGCTGGACACATATGATGTAGTTTACAATGAGTTTAAAAGTAAAGGAGATCATAGCGGATTGTTGGAAAGCAAATGATCTGGGGGGTTAGCAGTGGAAGAGCCAGGGACTGGAGGCAGGAGGCAGATGTGTGAGGTGGGGCGAGGGTCACGTGAGGGTCCCAGTCTGCAGAATGGGCCTCACCATGCATGCACTCAGGCACGCTGAAAACTGCGAAGAGTAAGATTCGTGTGCAGAAACGCAACATGATCCTTCAACGAGGCCAAGTACCAAGCAGTATGTGAAAGAGTGTCCTCACACCCTGACCAGGAGTGAGAGGTGCAGGGCCAGAGACAGCAGCAAAAAGAGCAGAACATGCTGGGGACCTGGGCAGAGGCCTACATAAAGCAAGGGCTTTGCTTTCCAGGAGCTAAAGAAGACCAGATGGCTGGTACCCGGGGAGAGGAAGGGAAGCCAGGATCTCAGAAGGCCTGGAGACCACAGCAAGCAACTCCAGTCTTGTCCAGAGAGACAGGAGCAGTGAAGAGGTTGCACAGGGGAAGCACGGCCTCCTCTGCGGTTACGACCGGAGCCTGCGTCCTCTCCCAAAGACTACTGCAAATGGCTGGAGGGTAGGTCAGAGCTCCTGAGAACTGGAGACAGGGATGACTCCTACCAAGAGGCCGGGCGGGGAAAGGCGGAGGGCGAGGCCTAGTTCCCGAGCTGCCCACACTCAGAGGCTTGGGACGGGGGCGGGGAGGTCAAGTCACACTGAGGCCCAGCCAACCAGGGCTCAGCTTTCATGGAGTGTAGACAGCAGGTGCCCATGGCTTCGGAGTCTTCCTGTTTATCTCATCGACTGTCATTAAATGTGACTTTGCCATTATGAGATTTTAATTTGACTTTGTATTTTGTCTTGTAAGAAACTGGATAAATCTAGACTGAACTGGATTAAGGGTATCAGTGATCATCTTTTGGCAAGTACAACTTGCATACCAAGGCACATATTAAAGAGCTAATTCATATACTGTGTCTTTTTAATGTTCAAATCTTGAACATGATGATCCTCACATTAAACATAACTATGATATTAGACTAAAATTAGTAAGAGTTGCAGTTATTCTTGATATTATAAAAGAATATTTATATATTAGGAAAGGATATGAACTATCCACAATATAACCACAGTCTCTCTAGAAAGATACTCTGTCTGGCTTGCCAATTACCCCTGTCTACCCAAATTTTAACTGACAGTTTTTCCTGAAGCTAAATTTTATTACTCTCCCAAAAAGTTTATTGTTTTAAAGTTAAATTTAATATGGGATAAACTGTATCAAAGACACAAACAACAAAAGCAGTTTCATTCAGTACATAAATATCAGCATAGAAAAAAGCAATATATAATCCTGTCTCATTTTTTTGAATTTCTATATCAAATTAAGTTGGATAAGAAGTTCCACATTTTCTTCAGGCAAACTTCTTTGTTTTCTTAAGCAGAAGTTTTCACTTAATACCCAATAACTCTGTGGCAAATGCCCCAATTTTGTCCAAACATGTGTAACTTTCCAGAAGAAATGTCGAGTGCTAGCACTGCCTTTCAAGGGGCACTGATTCAATGTAGTGTCAGGGTTTTATTGGGAACGTTTGATGCGAAGAAGGCCAAGCACATCCGTGGCCACGCTGGTGTTTTGTTCTAAGGCCAGGACTGCTTTTTGCTAGAGCTGCACATTTCTCTGGGCTCGAATGAACGGGATAGAATTTTAGATGAAGTACAAACACTTGCACTCAGATTCTTTGTTATTTTACACATCTACACACAGCTGATGCTATAGGCTCAAAAGCCCTCTGTACAATTCTAGTTTATTTTTCTAGGGATTTGCGGGAGCTCTATTAGATTACTCGGTCAACATCTACCATTTCTTTTCTGTATTAGCTTTTTTAGCATAATTGGGCTTTCCTCCTACTCGTAATATGTCAGTCTACACTTGATCTGAGCCGAAAGGCCGAGCCGCGACCCAGTGTGTCAGTCTGCGGCCCCTCCCCCGGGAATGCCGTCTTTGCCTCTTGCAGACCATCCGAGAGCCCGCGGCCAGGTGACCCGATGCGCTGCCATCTTCCAAAGTCTGTGTCCTGGACCGGTCACCACAGTGGCCTCTGAGCGGCCTTTGCCGAGGCACAAGGCTCCAGCACCCAGACTGCGCTGGGGGCACGTCTTACGGCTCAGGTGCACGCTGCCCGCCCTGGCTGGTCCCCACGCATGTGCCGGCACCTGCCCAGGGGGCAGAGCCACCATCCCGCTGTCTAAGCTCTCATCCCTTCATCTCAGTGAATAATGGGGACACGAGTATGTCAGAGTGAAAAATAGCCCATCTGGGTTGCAAAATATAAAGGCTTCATGTTATTTGTTCCAACAATCTCATACAGAGTAATTTTAAAAGCTGCCGTTTTTGAGTCATTTTTTTGCATGAAGCACATGTATAAACATTTAGCATGGTAATTATGCCGTTAGGTAGTAATATCTGTATATTTTTAGTAAAAGAAAGTGAGGCTCATAATGGCTGTAACTTGTCACTCCCTCACAAATGCAAAGAGCACTGAGGATCGTTCTTGTCCAGTTCTTGGGCTTGTGGCTTCCCTATGTTAGGCAAGCTCAGACTGACCAGCCCCCGGAACCACGGACGCTAAGATTTGCAGCCTGGTTACTTGCCTCCTAACTAATTAGTAAAAGGCATGCTGGAAGCCAGTACAAAATGCAACCTAAATATGTAATACGACCGTGGCGCTAAACCCTTAACTTCCGTCACTGATTTTGGTGGCTGAGCTACCCTGCCAACCTGCTTCCAGCACCTTTCCCTTATCCCTGGCTGCTGTGACAATTATCTGATTTTTAGGACACTGCTAGTATTATGTCAACATACACACGTGACACCAGTCGTCACAACCAACTTTTCAGATGAGGCTCACAGAATCCGCGAGAATCACACCAAGCCCACGTGACAGTGTGCCATGGACTGTGACTCGGGTTTCTCCCCCAAGACAGGACCCACCACACGGCCAAAGTATTTATCTTGATCTTGTTCACTGTTTCTCCCTCATCTGCTACTGAAAAAAAAATATAACCTTTGCAAAGATTTTTTAAGTTGATTAAAAAAAAGGAACGTGTATCTTACTTCACACTATATTTTGTTGTGTAGATTTTCTCATTTAGGATTAACATACTTTTTAAAATTTTTTTTATTTTTTTGCTTTTTGGAGACAGGGTCTCGCTTTGTAGTTCAGGCTGGCCCTGAGCTCACTATGGTGCCCAGGCAAGCCGCCGCGAACTCAGCAATCCTCCTGTCTCTGCCTCCCGAGTGTTGGGATTACAGGCGTGAGCCACCACGCCCAGCATTATATGTGGTTACCGGGGATTGAGCTCAGGTCCTTGCGCTTGCAAGGCAGGCACTGGAACCACTGAGCTAACCCTCCGGCCCATAGGATTAACATACTTTCTAATGTCCCTCCCTTCACTTTTCCATCAAATTAGTGTTCTTAAAACTGCTTCCACCACACAATGTGTTTGTAATTTCTAGTCTGCTGTTACCTAAAAGTTCCTAGTCTAACACAGTCCCTTAGAATTTGACCAAAATTTAATGTGTCGACTGGGCTCAGTCCGTTCCCCTCATAGCCATCCCTCTTTTCAAAGCCTTTGCTTCTTTGTCCTTACCATAAATACTGCCGTTGTAGACCCTGCATGTTAAATCCCACTCATCATTCAATTTAGAAAACTCTGTTCCTTCCACGAGAAGGGTACACGCTAATTTCCCTACACAGAACTAATTGCCCATAAATGTTCACACTCTTAATATACAAATTAAACTAAAGGATTTTCCAGTGGCTTTCTGTGGTGTATAGATCAAATTTCAATTTGTGCCATTGGCTTCCAAGCCGCATATAATCAGGCATCTGCCTACATCTTCTTTATCAAGCCCTAATTACTTTTTTCTTCAGTAAGAAGTAAAATTGAGATTCATGTACATTTCCTCAAGAGAAAGTCAGCCAAAAGATTTTCATAATTTTTAACTAAGTTAATATAGGGTAATAATGAAAATTTACCCGTGCCGTTTCTCAGACTCCAGCTGGTGATTTGTTCTTTATTTCAGACGCTTGGACTATTTCAGCTGCTGTTTCTGTGTGGTCTCTTGCCTAGTGGAAGAGGAAAAGAAAGACTTATGTATGACGAAGGCCTATAAGCCTAATTATTAGCACTTCCAAAGGGATGGGATAGAGCTTTCCCCATTCTTTTTCATTGCATGAGTGATAGTGTCACTATGCAATTATAATGTTTCTCATTTGGCATACTGGGGAGTGGGCTTTCAACATGTTCTAATTAATAAGAGCACAAATCACAAGCAGATACTTTTGAACAGAAAGTGGGATAGAAGAATGTTATAGAGCCACATGTATTTCACTTTCTTCTTTATGAAGACCTTTATGAGCCACTCCAGAAATGCAGTAGCTGGACGATGAGCCACTTGTACTACGGCATTCTAAGACACGAGGTCAGTTTTTCAAACCCACCATTGCCCAGGTTAGGGCAGAGATATAATAAAGCAAAACCTCGAAATGGCCTGTACGTTGAGGGAAGGCCTCAGGCCTCTGCCTGGGTGCGTGCCGCCCTCCCCACGCGCCGCCTGCACCTACTTCCTGTCACGTTTCTTCCCTCCTGAGTCTCTTGCTTCACCCGTCACCTTCTCAAACCTTGACAACTACCCAGCCTAAAAAACACTTCCGCTTCATGTTTTAACGACCCAAATTTTTCTTTTTGCCAAATTTTTCATAACTCTTAATTATTCTATTTTTTCATTGTGTATATATATATATTTTAAATTTTAATTCTTTATTGGTACAATTTATATACATCTCACAATCACACATAACTGGGGAATTTGTACCAATATACGACACAAGTTAATTCTCATTTTTACCCATATCCCTACCCACCCACACCTCCCCAACCCCTATATATATGCTCTTTTACTTTCTTTCAGAATCATATTTATTCCTTCCCCTCATTACATTCCCACACCAAATTTCCTCTGGAAACTTCCCATTCTACAAAAACTGACATACTTTCTAGAGCTCATTTGTATCTACAGGTGCTCGTATCAATGAAAAGATCCAGTATTTGCCTATCTGTGATCTGTTTATTTCACTTATTAGTATGCCCTCCAGGTGTATCCATTTGCACATAAATGACTCAATCTTGTCATTCTTTATGGCAGAATATTACTCCATTTTATTAAAAAAAAAACACATCTTCTTTATCCACTCTCCAGTTGATGGACATTTGGGTTGCTTCCAAGATTGAGCTATCACGAACTGAGCTGCTATGAACAATGGTGTACATCTGTCTTTCCAATGTGATTTTTAAAATTCTTTTGGGTATATTCCTAGCAGGGGGTTAGCAGAGTCAAATGGGACCCCTAGTCCTAGTTTTCTAAGAAATCTCCACACAGATCTCCACAATGGTTGCACAAGTCTGCAATCCCACCAACAGTGGAGAAGGGTTCCTTTCTCCCCACAGCCTCACCAGCATTTATTGTTGGTTGATTTTGTAATCGCGGCCATTCTCTGTGGAGTGAGATGAAATCTCAGTGTTGTTTTCATTTGCATCTTTCAAATGACCAGTGATGTTGAGCATTTCTTCATAATACCTCTTGGCTGCTTTAACTTCTGCTTCTGAGAAGTGTCTGTTCATTTCAGATGCCCATTTTTGAACTGGGTCTTTGAACAAAAGCCATATGATTATTTCAATAGATGCAGAAAAAGCTTTTGACAAAATCCAACACCCATTTATGATCAAAACCCTACAGAGAATTGGAATCAATGGACTTTATCTCAATTTAATACAAGTTATTTATGAGAAACCAACAGCCAGCATCATACTTAATGGGCAAAAACTGAAACCTTTTACACTAAGAACAGGAATGAGACAAGGATTCCCTTTGTCACCACTCTTGTTCAATATAGTGCTGGAAACATTAGCCATAGCAATCAGGCAGGACAAAGATATAAAAGGAATAAAGATAGGAAAGGAGGAAGTTAAACTGTCATTATTTGCTGATATGATACTCTATCTGGAGGATCCTAAAAACTCAGCCAAGATTGCTAGACTTAATTACCAAATTTAGTACTGTTGCTGGATACAAGGTCAATGCTCAAAAATCAACAGCCTTTCTCTACACAAAAAAACAGACTCACTGAAAGAGAAATTGAGGAGTCAATCCCTTTCACAGTGGCACCCAGAAAAATGAAATATCTAGGGACTCAACCTAACAAAGGAAGTGAAAGACCTCTACTCTGAAAACTATAGGACTCTGAAAAATGAGATAGAAAAGGAGATCAGAAAGGGGGAAGACATCCCTTGTTCCTGGTAGGGAGAATCAACATCGTCAAAACAGCTATACTTCCACAACTACTATACAGATTCAATGCAATTCCAATTGAAATTCCGATGGTATACATCACAGAGCTAGAGAAAATAATACAAAGATTCATCTGTAACCACAAGAAACCTAGAATAGCAAAAGCAATTCTAAGCAACCACGACATGGCAGGGGGTATTACAATCCCCAATTTAAAACTCTACTATAAAGCCACTGTGATAAAAATTGCATGGTACTGGCAAAGTAACAGATCCACTGTGTATATTTTTAAAAAATTCTTTATCAGGCCAGAGATTTAGCTCAGTGGTTCCGGCGCCTGCCTCACAAGCGCAAGGCCCTGAGTTCAATCCCAGTAACCACATACAATGCTGGGCATGGTGACTCACGCCCACCAGCAATCAATACCACATACCACAGGGCCAGGCGTGGTGGCTCACACCTGCCATCCCAGCACTCAGGAGGCAGAGGCAGGAGGATTGCTGAGTTCCAGGCTTGCCTGGGCTACATAGTGAGCTCAGGGCCAGCCTGGACTACAAAGCAAGACCCTGTCTCAAAAAAAATTCTTTAGGGCCGGAGGGTTAGCTCAGTGGTTCCGGCGCCTGCCTCGCAAGCGCAAGGTCCTGAGTTCGATCCCTGGAAACCACATACAATGCTGGGCGTGGAGACTCACGCCCACCAACAATCAACACCGCATACCACAATGCTGGGCGTGGTGGCTCACGCCTGTAATCCCAGCACTCGGGAGGCAGAGACAAGAGGATTGCTGAGTTCGAATTCTTTATCATTGGCTGACAGGATGACCATGTTGTCTGAGCTATCAGATATTCCCACCTTCTTGTAGTGGCTGCACAAAGGCTGCCATTGATAAATTCATGTTAAATAAATACTTCCTACTTTGAAATTTTAAGATAAAAGTTAATTTTAGTGCTATGTCTTGATTTCTAAATTATATTGTGCTGGGAGTCTCAGCAACAAGGGAGCTGGGCATCACTGACCAACACTCAGGCCTACAGCTTTCCTGCCACTGGGACCACAACAGAGGCTCACAGAAACAGACCAAGCAAGTAGGATATGCTGGAGCTTTCCCAGTGAGGCCTGGCAAAAAGGGGTCTGGGCACTCTTAACCACCACTTGGCCCTGTAGCTCTTCTACAACCAGGGTGAGGCCAGAAGGAGCTGGAATTTTCCTTTCCTGTGAGCCAAAATGGACATGACTATTGTATGGGAAAGAGCCTGAGAGACTCCAGCTGCTTGTCTGTGGATGATGATGAATACGTGCAGCTGTGGTACTAGAACCTGCGTAGAGGCCTTCAGGGAGTTCCTCTGGCCAATGCACCATGTCAAGGAAAACTCACTGGGATGCAGGGGAATCCTGCTGACCACAGCCATCGGTGAGCTGGTGGAATCAGTTCCACCTGCAAGATCCTGGTCTCTTGCAGAGTTCAGCCATAGGAGTTCACTGAGCTCAACTCACACATTGTTCTCAGAACCTGGACAAGGGCTGACAGCTGCCTCCATGTGACTCATCAGCTTTGATCTGTGTGCTACAGCTGCAGCCCATAGCGTCTTCAGGAGGAAAGAGATGCACACTGTGCAAAGAGCCACTTTGGTCATGTTTTTAGCTTTGTTTTGTTGTTCTGTTCTTCCTGTTGTTATTCCTTTTCTTTCTTTGCTCTGACCTAGTTTTCTTTTCTCATTTCTCTACTGTTGCTAAACCTGTGCAACTTCGGGTATTTTATATGCTCAGTTGCTCTCATTTTTACAGAAGAGAAAAAATAATGTATTGTTTCCATGCTGTTTTGAGGTACCTCTATTCTGCTCTTATACTTTCATTCTTCCCTGTCCTCCAGCCACAATCAGTATCTAGAAGTTAAAGAGTTTCAGTCTTCCCCAATTTCTCTTCTTCCTGTATAATTGTAGTAGTGTGAACAAAGTCTCTAGTGGTCCTCCTGTTCTTAGTCAACACTGTCTTATATTTGTCCCTTTGGTTTCTATTGTTCTCTAGCATCTATAAGTTTCTTGAGGTCTGTGTGATCTTTATAGATGATCC